>SNQJ01S0145880.1:0-24012 GCA_010110895.2 Picea sitchensis
AAAGGTATATC
Organism: Picea sitchensis; assembly: GCA_010110895.2. Lineage (NCBI taxonomy): Eukaryota > Viridiplantae > Streptophyta > Pinopsida > Pinales > Pinaceae > Picea > Picea sitchensis. Next base: position 12 of record SNQJ01S0145880.1, read on the forward strand.
TATAAGCTTAAACAAGAAAATTCATGAAGGGATTTCAGCCAATAAGCCTCCTCTGTTTGATGGAACAAATTTTTCTTTCTATAAAGTTAGAATGAGAACATACATTATGGCCTTAGGTGCTAATGTTTGGGATGTAGTAGAGACTGAATATACAAAACCTGTTGTGCTATCTTCTGAAGATGATAAGTTAGAATTTAGCTTCAATGCAAAGGCAATGAATGCTATCTTAAGTGGGCTTGCTAAAGATGAGTTTTTAAAGGTGATGCATCTTGAATCTGCCAAAAAAATGTGGGATAAACTTATTAGCAGTTATGAAGGAAATGAGAAAGTAAAAGATGCCAAACTTTAGACACATAGATTGAAATTTGAACAACTAAAGAGGACTGAGGATGAAATAGTTAGTAAATATTTTTTAAGATTTGAGGAGCTTGTGAATGCCATGAAGGGTCTTGGTGAGAAGATTGAAGATGCATTTTTAGTTCAAAAGATTTTAATATCTCTGCCTGATAGATTTAATCTAAAGTTTCTGCAATAGAAGAAATGAATGATCTTAAAACTAGGAACTCTAACTTCTTATGAAATGAGGATTAGCAAAGATAGATCCACCACTAGAGAATCATCTTTTAAAGAACACAAGAATACTGATTCGAAATTAGATGATATTGAAGCAAAGTTTGTGAGGAGGTTAAAGAAAGGATCAGGAAAATACCAAGGCAAGTTGCCCTTTGAATTTTTTAACTGTGGAAAGATAGGTCACTTTGCATATAAGTGTCCACACAAGAAGAAGGACCATAACTCTGAAGGTGAAGAGAAGTGAAAATCCAAGAGATATGGTAAAAAGAAAAGTTTATGTGTAAACAATGATGACTCTTCAGGAGACACAGATAGTGACTCTTCTTGTGAAGATAAAGTTAATGACTTTATGCTTATGTCCAAAGAGGATTATGATAATAAAATAACAGGAAGTGATGTTAATGATGAAGAAGTTGTGGTTGATATGGAAGGTGAACTAATCAGTTCTTTAGAAGAGATTGGCAGACTCAGACTTAAGAAGAGAAAACAAAAACAGCTGTTGATGCAGTTTGAAAAGAATGGTAAAAAACCTGATGAAGACTTTGCCCTGCTAAAAGTGGAGTTAGAAGAGGCAAAGAAAATAGAGGACATTCTGAAACATAAGTTAGCAAATAAGAAAGAAAGATAACTCTACCTTATCCTACTCTAGCCTACCCTATCCTAATATAGCTTAGCTTAGCCTACTATATCTTATCTTAGCCTACTCTACCCTAGGATAGCCTACTCTAACCTGACCTAGACTAGCTTATCCAACCTTATCTTAAACTTGCCTAGCTTGGCCTAACATAGCCTAGCCTATCCTAGCCTACCTTAACCTATCTTATCCTACCTTAATCTAGATTACCCTATTTTTCCTTAACCTCATGTAGCCTACTCTATCCTACCCTACCTTATCCTCGTTTAGCCTACTCTTTCCTATCCTTTCCTAGCCTATCCTACCTTAGACTAACATACATCAACCTAACTCACTCTAGCTTAGCCTACCTTATCCTACCATACCCTACATTAACCTAGCCCAACGTAGCCTAACTTATCCTAGCCTAGCCTAGCCTACCTTAACCTAGCCTTGTCGACCTTAACCTAGCCTAGCCTACTTTATCCTACCCTAACTTAATCTACCCTAGGATACTCTAACCTATCCTAACCTACTCTAACCTAACCTAGACAAGGCTATCTTACATTAACCTAGCCTAGCCTAGCCTACCTTAACTCAACCTAGCTTATATTACCTTAGTCAAGCCTAGCCTATCCTAACCTAACTTACTCTAGACTAACCTAGCTTAAACTATCCTACCCTACCTTAACCTATCCTAACTTATCTTAAACTAGCCTACTCTAGCCTAGCCTAGCCTACACTATCGTAACCTAGCTTACTCTAGCCTAACCTAACCTAGCCTACTTTATCCTAGCCTAGCCTACTCTACCATAGCATATCTTAGCCTACTTTCGTCTAACAGAACCTAGCCTAACCTAGCCTAGCCTAGCCTACCATAATGTATCCTAGTCTACCTTAAACTAGCCTATCTTACTATTTCCTACCTTATCCTTCTCTATCCTACCCTACCTTAACCTAGTTTTCCATGTCTTAACCTACCCTACTCTAACCTATCCATCTCACCCTAGCCTAGTCCAGTCAAGCCTAACCTCACCTACTCTAGCCTAGACTAGCCTAGTCTATCCTATATTAGCCTAGATTATCCTATCCTACCCTACCTTAAACTGATCTAGCCTAGCCTACTCTTGCATATTCTAGGCTACCCTAGTCTACTCTAGCCTACCCTACCTAGCCTTCCCTACCTAGCCTTCCCTACCTTAACCTTTCCTAACCCACTCTAGCCTATCATGTCTCTTTAGCCTAGCCTAGCCTACTCTAACCCAACCTTTCCTATCCTATCATACCCTATCCTAGCCTAGACTAGCCTAACCTACTCTTTCTTAGCCTACTCTAGCCTATTCTAACATATTCTATTCTAGCCTAGCCTACTCTAACCCACCCTACCTTAACATTTCCTAGTCTACTCTAGGATCTCCTATTCTACTCTACCTTAGCCTAGCCTAACCTACTCTATCATAACATAACATACTCTAACCTACCTTATCCTACCCTACTCTACCCTAGCCTACTTTATCCCAACCTACCTTCACCTAGCCTAGCCTACTTTAGCCTAGTCTAGCCTAGCTTACTCTAACCTAGCCTAGCCTACTCTAGCTTAACCTAGCCTAGCTTACTCTAACCTAGCCTAGTCTAGCCTATCCTACTTTAAGATATCCTAGGCTATCTTACCTTAACCTAACCTAGACTAGCCTATCCTACACTAACTTAGCCTAACCCATCATATCCTACCTTAGTCTATCCTATCTTATCCTAACTTAGTCTAACCTACCTTATACCATCCTAGCCTAGCCTACCTTACCATAGCATATCCTACCTTAGCCTACCCTAGTGTAGAATTCAGTAGCCTAGTGTATCATATCCTAGCCTAAATTAAGGCACTCTACCCTATCCTACCCTAGTACACCTAGTCTAACCTAACCTCCCCTAACCTACCCTAGAGCCTAGCTTAATGTAGCCTACATTAGAACTTAGCCTAGTATAGCCTACCTTGAGCTAATATTCCTAAGCTTCAATCCCATGTCTAAACCATAATCCTAAGCTTAAGTCCTAATCTTATTCTGAATCCTAAGCATGAATCCTAAGCCTCACTCTTAATCTTATTCCTAAACCTAAAACTTTTAATATTAAAGACCAAACCCAGAACCTAAATCCCAAGCCGGAGCCTCACATAATATTTCATTTCTTAAAAAATGAGAATATTTTTTTTACGAAATTCTAATATAACAATATATAGCTTATGCAAACTCATTGTTTACTATTAAGTTAAAAAACACACATCTATTATGTCATTTAAAATATAAATTACATAATTTTAATAGAAAATACAAAACAATATAATATAAATGATAACAACAAATACACAAAAATATTATAAATGTAAAGAAAACATGAAAATAATTAAATTTATCAATAAATTCAAAAAACACACATCTATTATGTCATATAAAATATAATTTAGAAAATTTAGAAAATACAAAACAATATAAATGATACCAACAAACATACAAAGATATTATAAATGTAAAGAAAACATGAAAATAATTAACTTAATAATGAATTTATCAATAAATTCGGGAGCATCCCTTAAGCAGCTAGAGTAGCAGCAGCAATAGATATAGATCCCGCCCCAGCAGAAGCACAAAAAGCAACAAAGGCAGAGACTACAGAGGCAAAGGCAAAAATAAATTATATAAATTCAAAAAATGTTTTATTTTAAAATATTTAAATTAAATATAATATAATATAATTACAATAATAATAATAATAAAATAAATTTTGGATTTATCTAAAAAAATATTTTAAAATATTTAAATTAAATATAATATAATATAATAATAATAATAATAAAATAAATTTTGGATTTATCTAAAAAAATATAGAAACTTTTTATTCATTTAATTAACTGAACAAAAAAACAACTATAAATACAAAAATATAAAGATAATAAATTTTTCATTCTCTTAGTTTGATTGAAAAGTGTAATAATTAAATATAATATAAAAGGGAAAAGAAAAACTAAATTGCATCGCGGTTAAATTAACGGAAAATCTGTAATTGTGATTAACGTGTAGACATTTAATGATGAGTGATTACAATTTCTTAAAATCTTAATTTATTTTTTATCTTTAAAAAATAAAAAATAAAATATATAAACATAAACAAAGATAAAAGTAATGATAATTATTTTATATAAACATAAACAAAGATAAAAGTAATTATAATTCATAAGATGATTACAAAAATTAAATTAAACAAAGATAAAGGCAATCATAATTCATAAAGACTATTAAAAACATTAAATTAGATTAAATTAGATTAGATGTAGGGTGGTTTGATTTGAAAAAGTAAATAATTAAATTAACTCAATCTAGATGTTTGATTTGAAAAATGTAATAAATAAATTTTATATAAAAATAAAGAAAAAGTAAAAGAAGACGGTAATTAACATGTAGATATTTAATGAACAATGTATTAGGTGATTAAAAAATAAAAAACAAGATTAAAAAAATCAAATGTATTAGATGATTAAAAAAATAAAAAATCAAGATTAAAAAAATAAAATGTAAAATAAAAATCAAGACATAAAAGAATAATGAGAAATATTATATGTATTCATATAAGGAATTAAATTAAATACTATATGTATTCATATAAGGAATTAAATTGCATGGCTAAAACTTAAAAAAAAAAAAAATTAAAAATAGAATTAAAAAAGTACCAAATACAATGCTAAGAAATGTGTTATCCGTTCAAGGAACTAAAATGCAGAGTGGTTAAACTAATCAGGAGATAGTATATGCGGATTAGTTGATTTAAACAAATGTTCATGAGAAATATATAATATAAAAGTTCACATATGTGTCCATGGTTGGTTAAACTAGAAAAAAAAAATCAATAAATAAATATATATAGCTATTACTGGTTAAACTAATAGAAAACCTAAATTCAATAATAAGAAAAGACGAGAGGTTACACTGCCTCATATGCAGATTAATCTAATAAAAAAGCAATAAAATATCTGTTAACCCAAACGGAGATAATATAGGGAGGCTAACTACTAAAGAGATAGGATAAAGAAAAAGCCAGCAGGTTAAATCAATGAGAGAGATTATACGGGCGTGTTAACTACTAAATAGTTGTGTTAAGTTAATATAATGAAAACTTAAATTTAATAAACATGGCAAATACGGGAAGCCATAAGGTTAAACTATTGAAAAGAGAAGCTCTAGTCATACATACCTGTAGTGTATATTATTTTAGGAGGGATTCATAGGGCTCGTTCAAGAACCAGGATGTCGAACCATATCGAAGGTTGGACTTCCTTCCTTCTTCTTCTATCAAGTTTTTCCAACCAATGGCAGTTCACATCTAAAAAGAGGAGAGACGAACATTAAATAATGGCAGTTCACATTTAAAAAGAGGAGAGACGAACATTAAATAATTTAAATTAAATCGACTGAATGAAAGAAAGGTTGTGTGAGATTCGAGATACGTGAACATGAAATATTTTCACTTAAATCGACTGAACTGAATGAAAGCAAGGTTATCCATAAAATTTGAGATATGCAAGAGCCCAACATGAAACAATTTCAATTAAATTGACAGAATGGTTCTACCGATTTTCCTTTACTGGATTCAGCTCGCTGTATATTTCCTTGTGTCGGCTGAGTATGTTCAAAGGCAGGTCGCGGCCATATCCACTAATCACCACATTGTTGTAGGAGGGGGTTCGCGCCCCCTCACCTCGTCTGCTACATGGTGACGACCAAACCAGTCGTCTGCATAGAGTCTACTACACCAACGATGCAGCAGATGAAAAGTATTCAACGAACCCTAGTTTACCACTTCTGGCATCAAAACCCTTACGCTCAACAAACACTTATTTCTTCTGGAATGATATTTCTAACAAAATAATTAAATTGACAGAATGAAAGCAAGTCTATGCATGATATTTGAGAGATGGAAGAGCCGAACATGAAATTAAATTTAAATTTAAAAAAGTATCCATGAAATTTGAGAGATGGAAGAGCCGAACATGAAATTAAATTTAAATTTAAAAAAATATGCATGAAATTTGAGAGATGGAAGAGCCGAACATGAAATTAAATTTAAATTTAAAAAAGTATGCATGAAATTTGAGAGATGGAAGAGCCGAACATGAAATTAAATTTAAATTTAAAAAAGTATGCGTGAAATACACAAGAAGAAATCAAAATTGCTTAATAAATTTGCAAACAATTAGGGTTCCTGAAAAAAAAGACAAAACAGGGAAATAAAAATAAAATATACCTTTCAGAGAGTTGTGATCGCTGAATATATCAACCGACTTTGAAGTTCTTTGCTCCACTGAATGATCCAATGCAACCTCTTCAGACATAGACATGACTAAACATAAGGCTCAGACTCAAACTCAGAGTCAACCACACAATTTACAAACTCAGACTCAAAACCACACAGACACGCAAGACTAGACCAAATAGAGGAGCATGAAAATGTTGAAAGAAGGTAAGAGTTGAGATATATGTATCCCATCTCCCTTCAACGGATAACATGAAATTAAATTTAAATTTAAAAAGTATGCATGAAATTTGAGAGATGGAAGAATAATTAAATTTAAATTTAAAAGTATGCGTGAAATACACAAGAAGAAATCAAAATTGCTTAATAAATTTGCAAACAATTAGGGTTCCTGAAAAAAAAGACAAAACAGGGAAATAAAAAAAATAAAATATACCTTTCAGAGAGTTGTGATCGCTGAATATATCAACCGACTTTGAAGTTCTTTGCTCCACTGAATGATCCAATGCAACCTCTTCAGACATAGACATGACTAAACATAAGGCTCAGACTCAAACTCAGAGTCAACCACACAATTTACAAACTCAGACTCAAAACCACACAGACACGCAAGACTAGACCAAATAGAGGAGCATGAAAATGTTGAAAGAAGGTAAGAGTTGAGATATATGTATCCCATCTCCCTTCAACGGATATATATTTTCCTCTTTTCTCCTCTCTTCAACGGATAGATAGTTTCTCTCCTTTTTCCTTCTCTTTTGAACTATTCATTGGAGATTTGACAAATTTGTCTTTTCCTCTCTTTCATTAACTGATCGTTTAGCGAATGAAACAAAAGCTAAACGGTTCACTTTATTCCTGCGTTAATGCGTCGTCTGTTGAAGGCTTTCGTCTGTTTTTTTAAGTTTTGATTTCGCATTGAATCATAAAAAAATATTTTATTTTGTGCTTCTATGAAATATCTACCCGTTCCAAATGAAAAAAATGCATTGTCATCCCTCCCTCTTTAACCGACTATTAGCATATGAGACAAAAACTTAACGGTTAACTTTATTAAAAACTTAACGGTTAACTTTATTCAAAAACTCAACCGTTAACTTTGTTCATGCTTTGGAGGAGTAGTCTTTAGCAAGCTTTCATATTTTATCGGGTTTCATTTCAAATTTTACAATAAAACTTTTATTTTATTTTGTGGTTTAATGAACATTTCGAATTTTCTCATTAAAAAAAATATTTTATTTTGTGTTTTTTAATAAAATATCCGATGAGACAAATTGATTTTTCCTCTAATTGATTCAATTAGGATATCAATTATTAGGATATTAGACAAACACGTAAATAGTTTATTTTATTCATATTTAAGAGGTGTTGTGCACTGTTGGAATTTTAAAAACATCACATGCTTTAAAAAATACTTTTGTAATACTATATAACTATGTATTTAATACTTTTGTAGTACTATAACTATATAACTAATGTAATTAAAAGATTTAGTATTATAACTACATGTACTTAAAATATTTATTTTTTTTAACATTTTGGGAGAAATAATGTTTATATTTAACTAGTAAAATGTTTTATGATAGACATTTTTTTCAACAAATTCAATAGTTCTTCAACAAATTCAATCAGTAGCATTATTCATTTGAGTTTTCAATTTAATCATAAAAAAAATATTTTATTTAGAGGTGTTTTTAAAATAAAATTTAATATAGTTTTATTTTGTTTAATAAATTTTATGTTCTTTTTCGAAATGAGATTTAACTAGGTTCATTTTATTCATTAACTTTGTTTGAAAATTTTCAATTTTAGCATATGGAGTTGGATGATGTAGGGATAGAAAAAATGTATGTCCAATTTTGATGGACATCTTCATTTATTCACATATTGTTGATGTTGTGATCCAAATATTTATGTTGGCACTTATGACCAAATTAGATTACATCAACAACATTTAGATTTTGCATCTAGAGATGATCTAGGTTGAGTTTTGTTTATGTATAATGGTGAGCTATTAATATGATAGTTGATTACTCTACCATTATATATGCTTTCGTCTTATGTACTATGATTTTTTTAAATTGCGACATTTCAACTTTGTGAGAACATAACACATGCTCTATGTTATGGAGATATCAATACAATGTTCTACATTGGTGAGGTTTTGATCCCTTAACATTTTAGATATGTTTTTTTGAGGACATTACATTTGTATTTGTACATTATTTTCTATCTGTATTGGTTTATACTACTCACATTTTCTTTGTTTGTAATGATTTATGGAAGAGTCAGATAATGAGTATGAATGTTATGTTGGTAGTGAAATAAAGATTTCAAGGTTTTTCATTCTAGTATGGAAGACGTACTATTAGTAATAATGATCCATATTAGATCATTACATTATTTTTTATTTATCTTGATGCTTTCAGAGTGAAAAAATTGGAGGAATCAACTTGCAAGGTCATTTTAATGGTAGGTACCAGTTTGGAAAATTGGGATTTGAAACCGCCCAGAGCCATTTTGAGGCATCAAATGACATTTTTGGGGTCAAAAATTCCCTAATAGAAGCTCAAACCCAATGACACTTTACACATTGATACTTTTTCAATGGTGCAAAATTGGATCAATTGGAGCTCCTATGCAAAAGTTATGCCTCCCGCAAGTTGACCTATCATGTTGACCACCATGGTACGAGAGGATTCCACATCATCCCCCCTTACTCACACATACGGGGCTAGCCACATGTGTAATTTCAATAATATTATATAATTTCTTAAACCTTATCACAATTGAGGGTTGAGGAAGTCAAAACCCTACCCCAAGATCGCTATCAGTCTATGTTAAATATCGGGCCACTAGGAGGAGAAGTGATTCCATTCTATGTTATTTTATTTTATTCCATAGCAGAGAAAAACAACTGGGAGTGGGAAATTAGAGAGAATAATAGAGGGGTTTAATGTTCTGTAGTATCCTAATATGTCACAGGTCTTAAGTAACTCCATAGAGAGTGTCTTCTCCTTTTTACTTGCATTATTTACATGCTAGATAAAAGAGAGTAGAGGAGCCTCACCTTCTAGTTGGGTTTTCTGCCGTAAGGGTTTCCTAGAGAAAAATTTTGTGTTATTTTGTGGACAATGTGATTGTATTTAATACTATTCTCTATTTTCCACATTTTATCTATTTCATGCATAAGCATAAAATCAATAAATAAGTATTTGAGAATCTAAAGTAATTTAACCTTGATAATGTAGATTTCAATTTTATTTACTAAAATTTTTATGATGAACTATTCTAGTGGAATATCCATGACATATTACAAATCAAATAATCACCATGAATCCATTGGTTTGTTAATGACTTATTTCACATGGTTAACATGGATATTTCTAAGGAAACCCTCACAGAAAACACCCTAATTATGGGCCTAACCCGGTGGGGACATCAAGTAAGGCCCAACAAAATCAACAATGCAGATGGTAGGGGACTTGACCGTGAGACCTCTTGCATTATAACCAAAAAAATCATCCACTTGAGCTAACCCATCGAGCTTTAACATGGATACTATTCTCTCAATTAAAATAGTTTTGACCACTACATTCACACCTATAGAATGGTTCCATATGAATCAAATTATAGTTTTTGGGTCATAATTAGGTTACCAATAGGGATGAAATATTTATATTGAATATAGTGGAAACCTTCTTTTCAACTGACTTGCAATTCAATTGAACGTTAATTTTTTGTATATTATAAACGATTTACCTCTGCGTGAAACACCAATGGTTATCGTCTTTCTTTCTTGTAGATTCTAAAGCTTCGTTGAGCATGGAAATTGTTATTGTTGCGCCAACCTCATTTGTAGAATCTCGTATTTTGATAACGTGTATCTATGAGATATTTTCAATATTAGAAAAATATTTTGAATTGTTTTCCATATAAATTATTACAATAGTCACATTTCCTACAACCAACTTAAGTTCAAGATATACATTGCCAATTTTTTTCAATTGCAAGGTTTTCAATCTCTTCCAAACTTTATGGTGTAATCCAAAAATGCTCTTCTCTATCAATATTATCTTTCTAAGTTAGATTAAAAGTTGTTTTTTTCAATACTTGAACATTTTCTCTATTGTAGTTATGAATTATACATCCTTTGGCTCAAAACTCTATCTTTATAAAATCTATGAAAGTATAATATATATGTGTCACAACTAGAAGACGTATTTGGGTTAGTAGGTTCATTATTTTTTCGATCCTAATTGAGGCCCAAAGTTCTCCATTCTACATCTCCTGTAAATATATATGTGGTTGCAATGGGTTTGTATCCAATACATATCCATAAATTTGTTGCAATAGATTCCTCTTCTTTTAATACTGAAATATCGGAAAATCCGTGTTTTGGTGGATTTAAGTGTTTGAATTTTTTAGTGATTTTCTACATACATGATTTCAAATATATATTTTTGGTTTAGAAGCAATTTTTTTATGATAATTATTTATGTTTTATCTCGATGGTTGTTAAGTAGGTTTTCATGGTTACTTTCACTATGTAGTTGATGGATAATTCAAAAAATATATCCTTACAATAAAATCCATGAAGGATGTACAAGAATGGAAATTAATACAATCCACTTTTAAGTGACTTGATTTAATCATAGCAATTTACATGAGATTTTTTTATTAAAAAAATAATAGATAGGGTAATGTCTATCTTTCATTTTCTTGTTGACGTTGAATTCTTCTTGGAGGAAATATTTCTGTCATTCATAAAGAAAGAGTCTTTTTTGGAGGAGATAAACATTTAAGGTCATATTTTGAATGCTAATTTCTATGAATATATCGTTCAATATTGGAATATTAATATTTGTTTTCTTTGATCATTGTAGCATGTAGAACCATGTGTCGATATCTTCTCATAAAAAAAATATAATGTTTTAGTATCAGTTGGTCTTTTGGTGAGAGTAAATTTATGTTTGCAATAAGTATAATGTTTCTATTGTGTAAACACATTCAAAGCCTTATTTTGTTTCAGGCTTACATAATTTCCCTCTCTTGAATTATCATGAATTATAATTTCATAGGTATTTGTTCATATGCTAATTCAATATAAATTGCATACATTGATATCAATTTGTGGGGTGTTACAAAATCATCTAAGCATTAGTAACATCAATTACAAAATAAGTACTTGCAACTAATTCTTTGGATCCTTTGCTAGTAATCCCTCCCATTAATGTAAATGAAATTGTCAATTGTATTGCAACTTGGTTGTGATGTTATACATTGATGATGAAATTCAATTTACCTCTAGAATGACCTCTTCAAGTAAATTTGTAAGAATTTGAGATGGATTTAATAGTAATCACGACTAAAAGAGGCGTGTATTTTGAGATTTTGGTATGTGTCAAGAAAAAAATATATTAAAAATAGTTAAAAATATTAATTTTCATTTCTTTTATAGATTTGGAATCTACATAGTTGACTCTATATGCTTTTGTAATTTTATCAATAATGGATTTGTGTACCATATAGAAAAACAATGTAAAAAATATAGATATTGCACTAAAACAAATCCCTGTCATTTGCTCCCATTTTTTCTCCCTTTTTTGCTTCCAAAGTTGGTTTTAGTGTATTTTTCTTTAATTTTTTGAAAAAGACGACGCTATTTATCAGGGTGGATCTACTTATGGCATTTTTTGCGCCGACCATCGAATATAGGCACTAATAGCGCCGGAAATTGTGCCCCATTTAGCACTGGAAATAAATCCCCCTTTAGCGCCGAAAATAACGCATGATTTAGCACCAAAAATTGCATCAGAAGTAGCACGAGATTATCCTAAATAGTTAATTAGTTAAGGTGTTGGGGGTTAAGTGGATCTCTTTTGTGGATTATGGGATTTAGGTATTTGGGGTACAATGATTAAGGGTTAATGGATTAGGGGTTAGGGTTTAAGGGATTAAGGGTGAAGAGCTAAGGGATTTCGCGCATACGAGTTAGGTATTTTAATGGTTAATGACTTAGGGATTATGGGCTAGGGGATTAATGTTTAAGTGATTAGGTCACAAGGGTTTATGGATTAATGTAATTTATGGATTAGTGTTTAAATTTTTAAGGGTCGATGGCTTAGGGGTTAGGGGATTTAGGGATTTTGTGTTAAGGGATTAGTTATTAACTAAGGTTGAGGGCTTAAGGGTTTAGGGATTAGGGCTTAAGGATTTAAGGGCCAATGGATTAGGGGTTAGGGGAGTTAGAGCATTGTCATAACTCTCTTGAAATTTCATGTAACCTCTTTTAACACACCAATCACTAATGTCATCCACTGAGCAGTGAGCAGTGAATGGGGCCAATGTTGCAATTTCTTCAAATTGTTCTTGTATGCGTTGAAATTTGGCATTGTTAGACTAGCCACATGCCTTGATGGTATGAGAGGGTTTCAATACTTAAGGATGATTGATTTCCCCACATAATATTTAATATCATCCACGTTTGCATCAACGTTCATCATGTAGTCTCATTGTCATCATTTTCCATTCACATCTACAGAATGCTTGTCAAAAATCTCTTCAAATGTCATGGAACGTCTTCCAACACACCCATCACCAATGTCACACAGTGAGAAGTGAATGGGGTTTAGCGTGAGATGTTCCTAAATAGTTAATTAGTTGAGGTGTTGGGGGTTAAGTGGATAGGGGCCTTGATGATTATGGGCTTTAGGGATTTCAGGTACAGGGATGAAGGGTTAATGGATTAGGGGTTAGGTTTTAAGGGATTAAGGGTCAAGAGCTAAGGGATTTGGCACTTACAGGTTAAGTAGTTTAATGGTTAAAGGCTTAGGGATTATGGGATAAGGGATTAATTTTTAAGTGCTTGTGGCATAGGGATTTATGGATTAAGGTGTTAGGGATTAGGGTTTAAGTGTTTAAGAGTCATTGGCTTGGTGGTTAGGGGATTTATGGATTTTGTGTTAAGGGATTAGTGATTAAATAAGGTTGAGGGCTTAAGGGTTTAGGGATTAGGGATTAGGGATTTAAGGGCTTGTTGTTCCTGATATTTACTCTAGGCTCACAAAATAATGTCAGGCATCCAAAATTTAAGAGAATTGTTTTTATAATACTTTTCTACCTTCAGTTTTAAGATGAAACTTCAAATGAATTTAATGATTGGAAAACACAAAGGCAGTATCTCTTTCTTTGAGTCTTTTATAAATATTGATTATATGAAAAGTATAATTGATTAACAAAACTGTCAAAATAAAGTAAGGTATCCAATACTGATAAATCTTTCCTTGTCTGCAATACAAGAATTATGAAGGATGAGTCTTTGATAGATGATTTAAAATGAGGAAATTTACACTGAAAAAGGTCTTGTTTTACTCACAGTAATAACAGAGGAAAAGTTGTAGCTGAACAAACATCTAATATATGGACCACAATATACTAAACTGTAGTCTTTAAATCTTCAAGATCCATAGAGTGAAGAAAATAAGATTATGAAATGGTAATACACAGAAAGAACATAACTTAAGGAAATGACATGTAGAATCTATGTCCTCTCTTTCTAATTGATATTTTAAAATTTCTCTTTTACATTCGGTTAGAAGAAGCCCGAAATAAATCTTTGATATGTTTATTTATACAAAAATTGTCTTAACTAAAGTGGTTAGACATTTCAATTTATCAGTTCTCAAAATAGAATAGAGTCTAAACTAAAAGATATAATGAATATTTTAAGCATATGCTGAGATTTCTTTCACTTGCTAGCAATTCTTTCACCTTCTATTTTCTTGTGGATATACTTGGTTTTTTCTGATCCTTTAATTGTGCATGTAGATCCAATAATGAAATAACAAACTTGGAAGGTTCGACATTTTTATTTAATTCAAATGAAAAAACCTTTTTATGCACCAATGTTAACTTTTCTTGAATTTTAACAACTGCATGTTGTGTGATCTTATGTTGTAAACTTAGTTTCACCATAAGATCATTTACCATTTGTAAATCAACATGATTTACTTTTAGTACAACATTTTGTACATTCTCTCTATTTTTCTTTAGATTTTCTTTGTTCTTTTCTATCTCAATTTGTCCAAGTGTATCATGAATAATATTGACATCAATATCTGCGATTTCCAAATCTACAATTGAAAGAGAATTAAGACAAGCCTCTTTTTCCTCTCTATCTAGCCTTTTACATTCTTCAAGATTAATCTGCCAGACGTTTAAATCCATTTCTCGTTTTATTTGCTTAAATCGTGAAAAAGGAGCAATTCCAGGTGCATTGAGCATTTGCCTCCATACTATAAGTTCTTGGAATTTGGATCTAGTCGTAAAATCCTCCCTCTCCTTTTCATAAATATCCTTCAAATAATTTTATTGATTACTTGATAATGACTTTGAATAATATCCAAAATTTCATAGATATCCTATTGTACAATTTGCATCTTCTCATTCACCTCTCATGCTTGTTTCTTGAAGGAAGAAATGTCTATTCCCGTGCTCTCGAATGAGGTTATCCGAGTTTTCAATTGCTCTATTAATATATATTGCTAGGAGAACATGTTATTACTCAAGTGTTTATTTTGAACACTTAATTTCAATTTATCTTGTAATTTCTTAATCTGTTGTTCAAAACCTTATCTGATTTGATCCATGTCAATATTGATTCTTTCTCTAGTAGTTATTTCCATCTGTTGCATATGATTATGCAATTTTTCAATCAGCATATTCTTTTGGTCAAGTTGTTTTCTAAAATTATCCATTGACCACAAGTTGGAAGTTGCAAAGGCTCCCAATGAATCTGCAACTTATTTTGTGAATTCAGGGTCACTATGTCCTTATCCATCATATATCATTTTATGTTTTTTGATAATTCATCCATCCTTCTGTCGAGATTCCCTTCGTATGATAGCCTTCCTTTTCTTGTTGAAAATTAAATCTGATGAAGGCATATCTTCAGGTTCAATAGGTGTCATGTCATCTATATTGATAACCTCTAAACAAGGTAAATCAAAACTTGTTGCCAGGGGAGTCAAAGATGGTATAGGAGAAATAAGTGCAGTATATTGTCCTTCATTTGTAGTATCTTTCATGGGAGTTTTAGTGTTTGATAGTGATCGAGGAAAATTGTGTCCATGTTTCATAAAATCTTCAAACGATGTTAATAATTATTTCTCACTTTTACCCAGTATGGATATTCCTATGATTTTTGCATCCTTGAACAATGTTTCTGATATCTTTTCCACTTCCCTAGTTTTTTCTTCGGGCAAGTTATGCTGCTTGAGCTCTATTGAGTCTGCCACCTGTGTAGTTGGATTAAGTCTTTTTTCTTCCTGCAATATTTTGGTATACTATTCCTTCTATGATTTTGAAAGATGAGGAAGCTCGATTGTTGTTCTTCAAGCAAACTTTGAAATCTGGATATAACCTCATTATACAATCTAACTCCTCTGAAAAAATCATCATAGGGTGAATATTCATGGATGTATCTCTTCATGTTGAATTGAGATAAATGATTTTCAACCACCTTATGTGGATCATTCCTTTTGTATTCAATGCCAACCAATTTAATATCTTCTAAGGACAAAGCCTCCACCTTAGCATGTCCAAACACAGATAATGAAAATATGCCAACCTATATGGGAAAGGTTGGCCAAAAACTTTTCTGTGCGGCCTTCATTTCTTTGGTAATTCCTCCTAAAACTATCTGATATGCTACTTCTCTATAAACAAGTCTGTCTGGTAAGAATATGGGAAGAGAATGTGGAGATGTGAAGAAAATGAACACTTTGATGTAAGAGAATATTTACTCAATGTACCAATCAACAATTTCACCTAAATTCCCAATAATTTGTTCTTAAATTCTAGGGGAAGGTTGACCATAGATAATTTCATGAATTGGAATGACCACGTTGTGATAAATTGCATAAAAATAATCCTTTGAATGTTCCTCCTGTTCGCACTAGAGGTCACACCTAGACAGTTTTAGGTGTAAGCCTAGTACCCATCAGAATATAAATGGATTGAATTGGTTTGAGTAGGTGGATCAACAATACTGGGAAAGAAAGGGAGAGGGCAACAAATTGTCTCCAGAGGCATTCCATTGGGCACAGAGTCATAACATCCTATAGATCAAAGGAAATCAAACTGTATACCAGACAAAGGGGATATATAATGATGAGTATAAGCATAGTGAATATGAAAAAATAAATAGCATCCATTGTACAGAGATCCTTTCTGCAAACAGATTCAATATTTCTTAAACAGTAAACAATGATTTAATGGGAAAGTTGCAACAAATCCTATGTTGTTCATGAATCCATCAATCAATGGTAGTTATGATCCTCAAAACCTGCAATATATTCAATAAAGAAGATACAAAATAAATGGGAAAACAAATAAGACCATCTGATAAAAAAATCTCTTAAATCTTTAATCGCAGAAACGCTCATTACAAATAGGCCCTTGGTCTTACAAATGAGAAACTAAACGGCTCCTCTCTCCCTCTCATCTCTTGGATCATGAATCCAACCTTTTCCTTATAAAAATCCACTTCATATATTGTGAATTATCTCTCTCTAGCCTCAGGAGGTCGAAACCAAGGAGCTACATAGGATACTCCTCCATTTAGGAGTCTGTTACAAAGATTCCAACAAAAACATAACAAATTCATATTTTTTGGGATCTTGTCTATTGTGATAAATGACTTTTGAAAAAGGTCATGCTACTTGATATGGAGATGGAACACATGTCCCTCATGTCCAAATAACTCCTAGGAAACCATTTGATCCTTCCCCGATAGCTGGCAACCCTCCCATAGCTTGAATTTGTCAAACTGTTAGAGTTCGCAATGCCTTTCACAACATGCGCTCTGAACTTTCTTGTAGGTGATGCTTTTATATTTTCTCCAAAAATATGAAATGGGTCGGGCTAATGTTTTGTTATCAAGTCGAAAACATCATTTTTTCCTCCACGCCAAATTTCAGAGGAACCCATATCGTGATTCAAAACTTTTGATCAAAACAAGACTCTATTGTGTGTTAATTGCTTACAAATTGTCCTAAATTACCAGTTCGTAGTGCCAGTAAGTCCAGGCGCTGTGAACTTTCCTATAACAACTTTTTTCATTTTTGAAAAGATTCAACACCTAAAAACTTATACCAGGAGTCCAGACATGCAACAAAACTTCATTATCTTGATATATCCTTGGAGAAAAATGCCAAAATGTTAAGTCTAGATCAAAACTCATAACTCTCATTTAATGTTGTAAAAGTGTGCAACTGAAAGATTTGATAAAAATGTTGTTGGTTTTAGAAGATCATTGTGTTTATTATTTTGTTTTGGAACTTCTTCTGGTAGCCACCTTGGCCAACATGTATAATTTTCTCTTTGTCAATTCTTATATGAAAGGATGTAACTCTTCCTTCAATTTTCTAATTTCATCTTGGTGGGTTCTATTCTTCCTGTAGACATTCTTGAGTTGCCTATGAAGGGGGGGGAAACTCTTCTCTAGGAACCTTGCCTTAAATCTTATACACATCAATGATATGACATGGAACAAATTTCAAAATAAAGGATAAGAGGGATAGCCACTGATATTTGTATTAAAATGAAAATAGGTAAAAATAGGGTTTTAGCAACACACTATGAGTTCACAGCGCTGAGATATAAGTGGGACAAATGGTTGATTTGCAGATGAAATGATAAGGTGAGTTTAGGATAACAGTTTTTACTAGTGGGAAGATTTTAGAGTGTCATAGAAGTAGGTTTGAGAGTTGGAAACAAATGGGCTTGAACAGTTCGTAGCGCCAATAATTTAAGCAGCATAAACTCCTCTTTCAACCTTTAAGCAGCATGAAAATCTTCAAGAAATTCCTGATAAATATGGATTTAATGCTGGTGCTTTGTGAGGCTGAGATGGTATTAGAGAAAGGTATCAAATATCGAACAGTCTTCTTCAACTAGTTTATAGCACCAGTTTGCAACACCAAGTTCAAAATAAAATAGCGTACTTCAAGGAAATTGTTAGAGATTCTCTAACAAAATCCTTAAAAAATTAATTAAATAAAGGCGTTGAAAACCAAAAAATTCCCTTTGACGTGTTTCTTAGTTTCAATAAAGAAAGATGAGTCTATGAGGTACTCATAAGTACACTGGTAACTTTCCTGGTGAGTTGCAGCATATACATCTAACTTTTGACTTAACATCTAAATGGTTGGAAAGTGAAAAAGGAAAATTTGTGTACAACTGGAGGCAGGACATGTCATGGTGATGATTTAAAGATCAATACTGTGACTCATAAGGACCATTATCCTTTTCATGATGAATAATCTTATGGCATAAAAAACCTTATGATTCAAAAATAAAACAAATCTAAGATGTTTTGACCCCCTACACATTCTATGTGCTAACATCTGGCTCCACAGGGGATGGAGACCTCCATGTAAGGCTCCAAGAACATCCAGTTCTAGTTCCTTATCCATTGGGAAAGGAGTCATTACTGTTGATCTACTACAAACCAATAAACTAAAAGAAACAAAAAAATCTCGTATGATGGGATTATTCCCCTACTTCTAACATGATATCTAAGATGCTTGATCAGGTGACATCAAAAATACATTGCACCCATGCAAGGAACTTGTCTACTGATTGAATTCCTTACATAACCCTACTTAATGGAAATTCAAATTGAAAATTAAATCCAATCTGAAAACACATCCACTTTGAAGAACCAATTCCACTCACTGATTGTAGGTAACTCATAAAGGTCTCCTTCTCTTATGTATCCAACACAAACGAAAAAGGATCTTGAAGCATATGTGTTAATATCAATTGTTGATCGATAAAAATGAAAGGACAGTGGGTGTCTATATTTCCTTCTTGTTTACAAATATAGAGAAACATACAAGCTTCTTTATTCACTATATCCTTTTCTTCAAATGTAGATTTTTCTTATTCTAAGTTTTCAAATGCAAGACCATTCTCAGAACAAATGGCAACAGTATGATTATTTTCCTTATCATGAATTTCAACCTCAATAAAATTCTCCATATAGAGAACCATAGGAGCACTAAGAACATCCAAAGGTTTTTGTTTACTTATAATGTTATCCTTATGTTCCAAAAAACTTGTGTGATTTTGCAGCTGAACTCTTTCTACTCTATAAGCAACTTCAAAATTTTCTTTCAAAATATTAAATGAAGAAAATAATAAGGGAAATGATTTACCTCCAACTAATTCACAATTTTCCCTATGATATAGGTCATAACTATCATAAATGAGATGAATGTTTTCGTAAGACTGTTGAAAAGAATCCTTTTCTGGATGAAAGCATATTTCTGATATTTTTTGGAAACCAGCCTCATCATAGTTATTGTACTCATTATATATAGGTAAACAAAATGCTTCTTGAATATCATGATTAACAAAATTAGAGACAACATCTTGCTCCTCAACGGGATGCTCTGACAACTCCTCCTCGTGGCATCCTTCTTGGTCATTTTCACTATCAACTATGTCTACATTCCACTCCTCATCCTTAACTTGATCTGAAAATTTTCCATGTGCTTTGATATTGTCCTAAACCTCTTGAGCATCAATGAACATTTGTTGCAAGGTGAAAACTTAGAATAACAAAAATCAACATTTGCCACATAACACAGTCTAGAAACAGCTTCAGGAGGTTGGATATTTAAAGGCATGTTGCAATAAAAACTATAAAATCTCTTGTTGAAAATAGAAAGATCTTCATCCTCGCTTATTTTCAAATCATAAAAATCAGCTAAGTACTGGTCAAGATATTTGTTCTCTCCTTGGTACCTTGAAAATGAACCAAATAACTCAGCCCAAGAACCAATGCAACCAACCTTTAGATTTTTAAACCACAAAGGAGCATCTCCAACCAAATATTTAGTGAATAACCTCATAACAACATCCTCATGCATAATTTCCAAATTGTCAATGACATTCTAAAAAGATCCCAAATGTTTCTCAGCTATAATATGATCTTTTCCAACAAAAAGAGGCAGATATTCTAAAAACTTGGGAGGGTAAGTATCAAGAGTAGATGGCATCTTTAAGGGTTTAAACATTTTTTCTCTTTTTCTGGACTGAACATCAGTAGGATGAAAGTGAGGTTCAATGAATTGATTTCAAATTCCAATAGTGGTGGTAGAAGATGGTACTATGATGAGAGAAGGTGGTGAATCATTTGTATCATTCACCTGGTTATAGGGCTGATCATGTTTAGGAAGGATTTGAATACAAAAATTGTTCCCATATGTTTCAGATGAAGGACTAGGGTCAACATAAACTATGTAAGAAGAATGCATATCTCGTTCTTTCAAAGAGGGATATACAGTAGTAGGATTATGGTCATCAGAGTAAAAAAAACAAAGGATGATTCTCCTGATATATCTTGATACCTGGACTTCATGTGTATTCATTCCATTTTATGTTTGATCTCATTACTGAGTGGAGTTCTGTAACTTGATCTGAATCACCAACAAGTTCTTCAAATGTGTGGAGTCTCCATGGTGAAAACTTGTAGTCTTTTATGTCACTAATCCTTTCTCACCATCAATAACTGGTAGTAATCTATGTCATACATCCCAAGGAATATATTCAACTCCATCCCTGACAATGATGCCAAAAATGTTAGCACTAGAGGTCACACCTAGACTATTTTAGGTGTAAGCCTAGTACCCATCAGAATATAAATGGATTGAATTTGTTTGAGTAGGTGGATCATCAAGAATGGTAAATAAAGGGAGAGGGCAACAAACTGTCTGCAGAGGCATTCCATTGGGTATGGAGTCATAACATCCTACAGATCAAAGGTAATCAACTATATACTAGACAAAATAGATATATAATGATGAGTAGAAGCATAGTGAATATGACAAAAGGAAGAAAATCCACTGTACAGAGATCCTTTATGCAAACAAATTAAAGATTGCTTCAAAAATAAACAATGATTTAATGGGAAAGCTACAACATATCCTCTGTTCTTCATGAATCCATCAATCAATGGAAGCTATAGTCCTCAAAACCTGCAATATATTCAAGCAAGAAGATAAAAAATAAATGGGAAAACAAAGAATACCATCTGATAAAAAACTCTCATGAATCTTTAATGGAAAAATTTCTCATTACAAACAGGCCCTCAAGCTTACAAATGAGCAACTAAACTGCTCCTCCGGCTCTCTCCTCTCTTGGATCATGAATCCAACATTTTCCTTATAAAAATACACTTAATATATAGTGAATTATCTCTCTCTACCCTAAGGAGGTAGAAACCAAGGAGATACATAGGATACTCCTCCATTTAGGAGTCTGTTACAAAAGATTCCAACAAAAACATAACAAATTCCTATTTTGGGGGATCTTTTCTATTGTGATAAATTCATTTTGAAACAAGTCATGTTGCTTGATATGGAGATGGAACACATGTCCATCATGTCCAAATAATGCCTAGGAAATCATTCAAACCTTCCTTGATAATCGACATCCCTCTCATAGATGTAATTTGTCAGACTGTTAGAGTTTGCAGCGCCTTTGAAAACATGCGTTGCAAACTTTCTTGTAGGTTATGGTTTTATCGTTTCTCCAAAAATACGAAATGGGTCAGGCTGATTTTTTGTCGGAAAATAGAAAACATCATGCTTTTCCTCCACACCAACTTTCAAAGGAACCCATATAGTGATTCAAAATTTATGATCAAAACAAGACTATGTTGTGTGTTAATTGCTTACAAACTATCCTAAATTACTAGTTCACAGCGCGAGTGAGTCCAGGCTCTGCGAACTTTCCTATAGCAGCATGTTTCACTTTTTCAAAGCTTCAACGCCTCAGAATTATACCAAGAGTCCAGGAATTCAACAAAACTTCATTATCTTGATATATCCTTGGAGAAAAACACCAAAATGCTAAGTCTAGATCAAAACTCATAAGCCTCATTTAATGTTGTAAAAGCATGCAACATAAAGATTTGACAAAAATGTTGTTGATTTTAGAAGATCATTATATTTATATTTTTGTATTAGAACTTCTTATGGTATCCAGCTTGGCCAACATGTCTAAGTTTCTCTTAGAAAATTCTTCTCTGGAAGGTTGTAACTATGCCTTCAATTTTTTGATTTCATCTTTGTGGGTTCTGTTCTTCCTGTAGACATTCTTGAGTTGCCTATGAAGGGGAAAAAACCTCTTGTCTAGGAACCTTCAATTAAATCTTATACACATCAATGATATGACATGGAACACATTTCAAAAGAAAGGATAAGAGGGATAGCCACTGATATTTGTAGTAAAATGCAGAAAGGTAAAAACAATTATGTGAAAATAGTGTTTTAGCAACACAATATCAGTTCGCTGCACTGAGATATAAGTGGGACAAATGGTTGATTTCCAGAGGAAATGATAAGGTGAGTTTAGGATAACATTTTTGACTAGTGGGTAGATTTTATAGTGCCATAGAAGTGGGTTTGAGAGTTGGTAGCAAATGGACTTGAACAGTTCACAGCGCCAGTAATGTAAGCAGCATAAACTCCTCTTTCAACCTTTAAGAAGCATGAAAATAATCAAGAAATTCCTGATAAATATGGATTTTATGTTGGTTCTTTGTGAGCCTGAGATGGTCTTAGAGAAAGGTATCCAATATTGAACAGTCTTCTTCAACCAGTTTGCAATGCCAGTTTTCAGCGCCAATTTGCAACACCAAGTTCAAAATCAAATAGCGCACTTCAAGGAAACTTTTACAGATTCTGTGACAAAATCCTTGAAAATTTAATTAAATGAAGATGATGAAAACCATAAAATTCCCCTTGAAATGTTTCTTAGTTGAAATAATGAAAGATGAGTGTATGAGGTACTCATAAGTACGTTGCGAACTTTCCTGGTGAGTTGGCAGCATATACATCTGACTTTTGACTTGACATCTAAACGGTTGGAAAGTGACAAAGGAAAACTCGTGTACAACTGGAGGCAAGAAATGTCATGGTGATGATTTAAATATCAAGAGTGTGACTCATAAGGACCATTATCCTTGTCATGATGAATAATCTTATGACATAAAAACCCTATGACTCAAAAATAAAACAAAACTAAGATGTTTTGACCCCCTACACATTTTATGTGCTAACACCTCCCATAATTTAGAATGATAGAAATGTATGGGAGTATAAATCCTTGAATCTGGTATCCATCCCCTTTTTCGCAACTTGCAACATGAGAATCCATGTATCCTAGATATCTATATGTGTAGCATTGTGGACATTCGAAGATCAATGAATTTGATATGTTTAAATGATAGACCCTTGTTAAAGTCATAAATACCTATACAAACACCATTCCATTAGCAAAGTTATACAGCCTAAGTTACCTATTAATGTTTTTAGGGAAATATGTATGGAACATCCCCTCATCTAGAGCTCCATATCCTTCTCTCTCTCTCTCTCTCTCTTCCCTATATCTCTAGCTTATTCCCTCTCTTTATCTCTCTCTGCCTCCCTCCCCCACTCC
>SNQJ01S0145881.1:0-24012 GCA_010110895.2 Picea sitchensis
TGCATGTCTCATTTCTTCATCATTTGTAGGTCATATTGTACTTTGGTTTTTTAACATAATGTTTGCTTGATGGTCGGCTTGTTTTTTTATGTTTTTCCCCTTCATCTTCCATCTACAAACATAGAAATAAATTGTAATAAGTATATCTACATTTATATATATAGTAGAATATACATGATTGCATGAATAAAAAAACATACCTTAGCACCAAGTATTTCATAAATAATACACATTCTTTCCAAGCCATGCTTCATGAATTCTCTCAAAATCTCCTCTCATGTTTACATTCCATACTTTGCTTCCTTCATGTTTAATACGACATGAAAAAGCATAGTCGATATAATCAATATAAAGTTTTCTTATTTTTTCATTAATTATAAAACAAGGAAATTTAAACAACATAGATACTTACAAATTATTCAATTAAACTTGTATTCTTCAACATATACTCACAACCCATTTTTAATCAATTCATGGGTTAGCTCCTCTTTGTATGTTAGCACCTAGTAGAAGATATCCATGGACAAGTGTAAATTGATTATTTAAATATAAATATCACATCAAACATGAAATCTTAAGAAAGGTTGAAAATGTAAATACTAACTGAGTTTGCAATCAACCATTTTATTCTTCGTCATCCTGTCTTATGTGATGAATGGATTCTATTTGTTTTTCTTTTCTGCAAAAAAACAATTGAAAATTAGTATTTCACATGATACTTAAATTCAATGTACATAAAAGATTAAAAAAATGATTACATACATCCGATGCACATTGTAGTTGGGATGGCTACTCTTGCGACGAAATTATGTTCATTTATTTTAGCATCCTCTTCTACACTTTTTTGGACATCCCAACTGACATGTCTTTGTTTTCCCCTTGTTTGTCCCTTGGAATTTTCAAAATCTCACTGGAAAAAAAAAAAAAATATATATATATATATATATATAAAACATTGTTTTAAAGAAAAATAAGATCATAGTACGTATATTAAGATAATTCGCACCAGTGTGTCATACATAAATATATCCACCGGTATAATATAACAATGTTATTGCGAAATTGAAAACGTTTTACAATTTGTTTATATTCAGTCGGTGCTTTATGAATTAAGAAAAGCATGGATTCCTAAGTACTATTTATTATGCATCATTGAGCACTGAAGAAATTTAAAAAATGGTGATTTCCATATAAAAACAGTAATTTTTCCATTTTAAAGTCAACAGTGCGCTTTGTAAACAATGCACCCTGGTACCTATTTCAGTAAAATGTGCACCACCAACTGCGAAAAGGATTTTTAATGATATTTTGAATTGAAATAAAGTGGTGTTGTTTACAAACAAATACAATCTAGTGCGCTTATTGTATACATGGCGCATCAATCACTGCAAAGGTATTTTTTTTAAACAATAAAATGACAATGACATGACAGTTTAGGATCCGATGCAATGAGTGGTGTGGTTTCACTGCAACATATAGGAAACACCCATATATAAATAACCAAACCCTATAAATAAATTGTGCTTAAGAAAATTGATTCTTGTCAAATATAGAAGGAGAAAACAAAAGAACGATCAAGAAATTAAGGCTCCAATATTGAAGGTAACTATGAATCCCTTTTTCTTTTGTTTGGGAATGCAGTGAAAATTCTTTGAATCAAATTGGCGAATGATCAAGATGATTGATAGAATGAAATCATATACCTTAAATTTCTCCTCTGCAGATTTCTATGTGATCTACAGTACTCCCCCTCGAATTTGGCTCTTCAAAAAAATCCACCCACTCGGAAATCTTTGTTGATAAATTTATGTTGCACAAATATCCTCTCTAAAATTTGGAAAACAATAAAACAATGAATATGGTTTTCTTTTATAAACACAAAAACTCAAACTCCCGCTCATTTTTTCATTGTATATTTCGACACATTGATGATAAACGCATGCTCTCTTTTTTTTTTAGAAGTTAAGTCTGTCGGTGCTCTATGTCATGCATAGCGCATCAGTGCGGTATGCATAACACACTGATTTATTTTCGTAATAAATTTCAAAGTATTGATAGTAAGCACATGTCATTTTTATAACTTGCTTTAGTTAGTGCAATACACAGTTTGAAACGCATTGGTGTGACGTGCAATTAATAACACACAGGGGCGGTGTGTAAGTAACAGCGCATCGTAAGACAGTTACATTTGCATAATGCAAATGAAAATATTCATATTTAAAGTTTGCAGAGGTTTTTCTTTGTGGAGGAAATAATGGAGGTCAGTCTTTGGTGCTTATTTCAATTAACTGCACCGGTGCGTTTTGTTTATACACACGCACCAGTACGTTTTCAAATGATAAATCACACCAGTGGGGGAGAGAGAGGGAAGGGGATATAGTGAGTGAGAGAGGGAGGGGGATACAGAGTGAGGGGAGAGAGGGATAGATGCAAGAGAGAGAGCGGGATATACGAAGACAAGGGGAGGTAAGGAGGAAGAGAGTGAGAGAGGGGATACGCATCAAATTCATATTTTGTATGTTCAAGGAGCATATTTTCAGGGATTGAGTAACATTTTCATATTTTGTAAAGCCATATTGAGATTTCTTGTATAGCTAGGTGGAAAAAAACATTGATTTTTAAGTGTGTTGTCAAGTTATAAAAGTTATTTGAAGTTATTTTTTAAGTTACATTGTTCTATGCTACCCAAGATGACGGTTTTTTGCTCAAATGAAGGAAAAAAGAATTATAATATCAAATGGCCAACTCTTCAGATTCCAGCGTCGCCTCATTCTGTATATTTGGAACTCCTTCAAATTCTCTCACGTTGATTGTAGTACATCTAGATTTTATTGATAATTCATTTATCTCATTGAATTTATGTTATGTATGCAGGTGCAGTTTAATAATTGTTCATTGAATTTTGTAGGATCAAGAATCGGGATCGAGTTCAGATGCTCAAGATATTCTCGTGGTCTCAAAATTTCACAAGCTCTTATCAGGAAAAAGATACTGCAAGCAGATGTTTCATGAAAATGGAAAACTTCTTTACCCTACCAATCCTAACATGCCATCTTCCAGCAACCAACCTGTATCAAAGTTATTACACTGGATGAATTTGATCTCTTTTATGTAGACAACCCCGTAGGGCGTAAAAATAATATGTTTGAGTAATTGTATTTTTGGATTTTCAATGAAACTAATGTAAATGTATTTCTTAATTCGACATTTGTTTTATAAATGGGTTCGTTTCATGTTTATTATTGGGAAAAAAATTCCCATGCTTCTAATAAGTGTTTGGTAGAATGTTTGAACATATTAAAAGCATTGTGTTACTAATATTATCAATGTAATGTTCAATATTTTTATAATCAGGATTATGATGACGAGCGACCTATCTGCCATCTATTGTTTCACCCTACTACAATGTTGAGTCGTGAGCTTGCTTCTAAATGAAAAGAGATCAGAGAGGAAGAATACTGAGAATGGTTAAAACAACCACCTATTCAATTCCCATTGTCTGTCGATTCACCAATTAAAAACCTCAACATTAACACTAGTTCTTCACATGTTGGGGATGAAGGCAATGATATAGAGGTTGGTATGGATGATTTCTTATGGGATACCCAGGCTGTAGAGAGAATGTTGTTAGATGCATTCTAGAAAAATGAACTAAGGTATGGTGTTGATGTCGTACATACCTTCTATGAAATCCTGAAATCTACTTCCACCACCCCTCTATTTGGTCCAGTACAGGAGTCTGCAAGGCCTACCCAGCTAGGGATAACAATGTTATTATACAACTTGAAAGCAATGTATGGTATGTCATATGCGTGTTTCATGACACTTTTGAGGTAACTAACCATTAAGTCCCCTAAATTTTCAAGGAATCTTATCACACAATGAAGGAATAAAAGGGTTGATTTTATTCATGCTTAATGACAGTGTAAATTTATATTTCCCACTAATTGCGGGTTATTCAAAGATAAGGTACTTCTGAGTGATAATCACTTGCCTGATAGTTATGCAGAGGCAAAGATAAAGTTTAAAATGTTGGGTGTTGAGTACATATCATACCATGCATCTCTGAATGATTGTATTCTATAAATAAATGAATATTTGGATAAAGACATTTGTCCAGAATGTGGGCATGACCAGTACCAAAAATAATAAAAAAAGGGTAAGGCACATGGTCCTCCTCATAAGATATTGAGGCACGTGCCTTTAATTCCAAGGATTCAAAGGCTCTTTCATTGCAAACAATTAGCCATATTGCAGGGGTGGCATGCCTCACATAGAAGTGAGACAAGAGTTATGTGAATCCCAGCAGATTCAATATCCATGAAGCATATAGAGGATACATGGCCTAATAAATTCAAGGATGAAGTACGGAGCCTTCGATTGAGCATAGCTATGGATGGGGTTAACATGTATTCCCTCCAAAACATGAACTATTATGTTTGGCTAGTGGTATTGATCAATAACAATATCCCCCCATAGTTGTTCATAAAGAATGAACATATTATGTTGGCTCTTATAGTCCCTGGTATAAGACAAGTGAAGATAATAGATGTCTACCTCCAACCACTAATTGGTGAATTTAATCAATTATGGGAAGGGATACATGTATATGATGTATCAAGATCCATCCCAATGAAGAGATATTTTACGTTGTATGGCATATGTACATACACCACAGACGATTATCCAGGACTAGGAATTTGCTCCGGTAAGCATGTTCATCGATTTGTTTATATATGTAATTTTATTTGGCATACTTCATTTGGTGCAACTATATTTTTGACACTAACTTGCTATGTATATGTTAACATCGCAGGTCTTGTAACAAAATGGTATCATGGATGTAAATGTTGTGGACCTTCTATAAAGGCTAGGTGGTCCAATGACCTACGAAAGTCGGTGTATGATTATTCGAGGGTATTCCTCCCAAAAAACCACCCCTATAGAAGAGTTGTATCTTCTTTCAATGGTAAACCAGAGAGAACTCGAAGACCTGAAATAATGACACTGACATATTGGAATAGGGCATATGATATAGAGAAGGAGTAGGAAATGGAAGAATTCTTTGATTCAAGTGGGGAACCCATGTTCGATGATCCTGAATTTTTTTGACACCTATGTTGAGAAAAATCTCATTGGGATGAAAAGGAAATATGTATTTTATGAGCTTCCATATTGGGAGCATCTTAAGATTGACCACTTACTAGATCCCATGCATATATTAAAAAATATTTCATCTTCTTTATGGAGGAACATATCATGGAATACAAGTGACAGAATGGTTATCGAGAGAGATCTTATTACTTTGAATACTAAAAAGAGACATTGGCCAAGAAACAAAATTAGAGGAGAGGCCATTCCTTCTTGGTCCTTTAAATAAGGTGATGTCCAATGGATTTTGAAGAAAGATTATCTTTCTATGCCAAAGGATGTTATATTGGGTGTGAAGGCACCTTCTTTATATGGGTCGACTCTATGACATTGCTTCATTGTAGACGAGAATTTGTCGAGTTTGAAATCATATGACCATCTAAACCTTCTAAGGGTATGTATGTTGAATACATTATTTTTCTAGTTATATACTGACATCGGTAAAAATATGTTATGCACTCACAATTTTATGGAAATTAATGGTGTGTGTGTCTATTTTGTAGTGTCGTTATCCTTTGCTCATGCGCGGTTGTGTGAACCATGAATTCCCCTAGGATTCGCGATGGGCCATATCAAAATTATTTGCATTTGTGTGTTGGATCACATAAACGGAGATTCATATGGATAGCATTCCATGGTGGTGTTGAGAGAAGGCTGAGATTATTTATATGTTTGAGAAGGAATTGCCCACGAGTTTTATGGACTTGCAAGTCCATATTCTAATTCACCTACCTGATGAGGTTAAATTAGTTGGGGTGCTCTCATGTTGTTCGATATTCTTCTTAGAGAGGTACATGAAAAAATTGAAGGGGTTTGTTCGACAAAGGGAAAAATCAAAGGGCTCTATGGAAGAGGGGTACATAGTATACAAGTCGTTCTATTATGATAATGAGTACATCAAGAAAATTGACAACACAAAAGGGGAAGGCATTTGGGAAAACCATCAATATGTGGACAAAAGGGAAGAGGAGCTACTCCAAATGAATCGAAAAAGGCGCTTGATAAAGAGTAAGTCAATTATATTTTGTCAATTTAGTATAGAGAAATTGTTTACATTGAAGTTGATAATATATATATTTCATCCCATGCTATTTGTTTTGAATTTTTTTATACATCAGCGAATTTAGAAATTTTGATGCCATCAATAAATTCATTCTTTAATTTCATAATATATATTTGATCTCATTCTATTTGTTTTGAATTTTTGTATACATCAGTGAATTTTGAAATGGATGCCATCAATAAATTTGGTATTTACAACGCGGAGGCAAAGGGACCATTGGTTGCGTTGTATGAAAAGAAAAGAAGGAAATGGGACAATGACATGAAAACATATAGATGGTTGAATGGTAGAAGTGTGCCTTATGTTGATCATTTAAAAGAAAAAATGCCAAAAATATGTCCCAATAGTTGGGTGGATGACTAGATACAAGAGAAATATGTGGTGTCCGGTTGTAACCCATGTGGAGAAGATATGGATGCACTAAACATAGGGATCGGGTGCAACAACTTTGTAATAACCTCTCTGAGTACCACATTCTATTTATAATATTGCACATTTGAATTGTAACATGTATTATGTTTTTATTAATGCTTCGGTTATTAGACATATGACACCGCCCTTTGTTTGCATTTTTACAGGTGCATTTTTCCCCATCTATGTGAGCATATAGACATCATTTCCGCACTAAGGATGTTGATTAAGGCCACATCACATAAGATTGTGGAGTGGAGGTCGAGTTTGACCAATCTAGTCGTGATAGCCACCGTAATGAAAACATGATAGTGGGGAAGTTAGGTTACATTAGAAAGATACAAGAGATCATGCAAGTGGACTTCTCATAGTTTCAATGTGTTATTTTTTGTTGCAAGTGTTGGGGTACCTTCAGTTGAAGAAATGTAAAGGAAGATCGTGATAGTGGGCTAATATGTATTAATTATAAAAAATATGCATTGAAAGTAAGGAGCCTTATATTTTTCCAAAACATTGCAACCAAGTGTTTTTTTACCCAGATGTGTTTGATGGGAATTGGTGGTTCGTACTGAGACATGATCTGAGATCTAAACATCTTTCTAAGAGCAACAATGATACAATGTGATGCAGACCCCCCCTTCTCTCCTCGGGGTTGCTCGACCTCTCGGTCAAGGATCTTTGATTCTCGGAGCCGAATCAGCTCTCTGAAACCTTAATGGTCTCCCTGATGATTAAACACGAGACCTTTTCAGTATTTTGGTGTAGGTTCTATGACACCCGCAACCTCTCCCTTCACGATGATGAACTATCAGGGTCCATGCACTAGCTCCTCTTCTATTAGCCCTTTCCCATATGTGACCTCAGACATGTCCTCACGTAATCCTGAGATTGTGGGGCGGCCTAGAGTGGTTTGATAACACAACGCTTTTCTCCCCGCAATTCACCTCCAGCTGCCACGTATCACTTTTCCAATACCGTGGTTTCAATTGCGGCTCGCTCTCAGATTTTTAACGTCCTATCACTTTCTAGCCCTGCAATCAAGTGTGACTGTTGATCTTCAATCTCGGGTTATGCCTCTTGATCAACGGCTACACTCTGTCTCTTATTTCCTTCCTTCTCTCTAGATCACACGTTCTCAGGTCCTTATGATCTATCAACGTGTGTCCCTTTCAAATCAACGGTCATGATTTGCTTCGCAATTCGGGTTTCGAAGTTTTCAACTCTCAAACCGTACTTTCTTCACAATGGTTGATCTCCTACCACGGTGTTGAGGGGTCCTAAATCCCTTTAACTCAACAACAAGAACCAAACCCGCCACATAGGCCTAATTAGACTTTGCAGTGTTTAATAGTGGAATGGTTCTCCAGATCTTTTGATCCGGCCAAAATAATCGACGAGCTTTACGTTTTCTCGTGAAAGGCTTTTTTTCTCCTTCAGTTCGAAAGTTCTCTTCTTGTATTTTCTCTCAGGTAGGACTAATGTAAGGTAAAGCCAGTGTAAACCAACCAGGTGACAAATTGGGAACAAACTTAACTAATGGAGAAGAGGTTGAGCTTGGGATAACCCTTTACTCTAGCATGCAGACAGTGATTGTCTACCACGGGCCTAGTATTAATACGTTAACCGTGTGGGTATTCCAATTATTGAATGAGATATGATTTATCAGAAGAAAACACGCATGCGATAAACGATGGAAAGTAAAATAATTCACTTAACTCTAATCATCAATCACATAATAACACAATGATTTATCTTCATCATTAAAGAAAGAATTGTAAAACATTGCATCAGATAACTTATCAATAGATTTAGTAGCTCTTACTTGTTATACCATGCATTCATGAGACGAAATAAGAAATAATTCTTCTCCACATCCAATCATACATGCATTTGATGAAAACACAAACTTGTCTCTGATCCCAAAAGGACTTCTCAATTAAAGGTAGCTCTGAAATAGTTCTTAACAAAACCAAAAAATGAGGGTCTTTGCAGCAACCATCAACCCTCGCTAATAGGTCGATCCTCCTATTTATAACATACTATTAACTAAAAATAACTACTAAAGTGCAACTAAGTAAAACAAAACTCACCACATGGCATTCTCTTCTATCGGTTTTTCTAAGAGTCATCTCAAGATATCACTTAAGTGGGTGACTCTTCTCATACTTCGACCACTTGATGAACAGATCCTCGCAGGTGTTGGCGTATGGGAATCTATGTTGTTCCATTGGGGCCGAGTGAATCTCTCTTATCTCTACCACTTGTGCCTGATACTTGACTGTACTGGCACTTAACTGTTGCAACATAGCTTGAGCTTTGATCGAGTGCTCCATAAATTGTCGCACCTGATATGGCGTCGCTTTTGTCACCTTCTTTATTTCCTTGGGCCATGATGAGTCTTGTTCGGCATGCGATTTGACTATGTCGCGCAAGTCGACAAAGTCATCGGGTGTACCAAACTCGAGGAGTTCGATATCTTTCACCACCTGATTGATTTTTATCCATCTTTTCTCGCACTTGTCCCATTTCTCTTATATTTCTCGATGAGGTTCCCAAGACATTTTAACCCAATACTCAGTTGATTTCCTTACACGATCGATGTTGCTTTCTCTTAGCACTCGGATGTCGTGCTATTTGGCATCTTGGCCCTTTTGCACAGTGTTGATAAAGTCGATTATTTCCACGCCTTGTTTCACTTTATCGTACCACCTCTCCATATTTTTGCACGTGGTCAGCACCATGAGGGTGTCTTCTTGCAGCTCGACTATCTTGGCAGTGAATAGGTGTCATTCATCTCTAAAATTGTTGTAGGCCTCCTTGAATTCGCTCCTTAGGTACACCGTGGCCTGTGGGTGTCCTGGTAATATTTCACCAAGTGGCGCAAATGTTCCAATTCCTTTAAAGCAGCAGCCAGCTCCTCTTCATCCTTTTTTCCTCTGTCTAAGGTGGCTTCTGTGATAGCCATCCCTGCGCTAATAAGTTCGGATGTTTTGGCATGCTCTATGTTAATCATATTTCCCTCTGTAGTGATGAGGATGGAGCGATCTAAAGTGATCCTCCTCTTCTTAGTGGTTTTCTGGATGATAGCTTTCCTTTTCTGGTCATAAGCGATGGCATGTATGTCAGCTACTTCATCCACGGGTTCAAGGATTTGTTGATCTCCCCAGGTGAGTGGATTCCCTAGACTCCCTATGGTATATACGTGTTCAAGATTGGGTTCTTGAACTTCCTCCCTGTGTCCTGAAGGCCCATCTTCTGTTTGTCGCTCATCGGGGAGTTGAGTACCGGTTGAAATTGAGGCATCGGAGGTAGGCTCAGTACTTACTTGATCCTCAACCATAGAGACGTTGATTTCCTGCAGTGTAGCTTCTTCCTTTTGTTCCCCGACCTTGGCCCTTCTTTCGGATTGTCCACTCGTGTTTATGGTGCATTAGGCAGCTCAGTGTCTAAGACACTCTCGAATTCTTGTTCGTTCTGTGGAATCCCTTGAATTTGAGCGTCGGGAACTGGAGAAGATGTATTATCTGGTTCCTTTTCCTCTTCGATATGTACATGGGTCACAAGGGATACCTCTGAGCTCTCATCATCATCATAGATTTTATCAATTCACTTAGGGGGTTTAGCGCATTTGTTCTCCCTGATGTTCCAACTGTCTCTGGTTGAGTCAAAACGCTTATCGGCAATTCAGTCAGCGGCGTTGTGAATTCAAGGTCATCTAACACGGTAATTTCATCAATGTCTATGAATTCAGGGCCGCTTGGGCCCGCCTGGATTCTGTCTGGGTTATCGGTAGGGGATCATGTCGTTCCTGAGAGGTATGGTTCATCTTGCAGTTGATCAAATACCCGTTGTGCTTGTTCTAAAATGAGCAATCCCCTTTCATGTGTGTCATGTGTCATAGGGAAACCTCTTTCTTGAATTGGGGCTACCAAGGGGCTTCTCCAGCTATCATTTCTTCTCTGACCCAGAGGGCCCCTTGAGCCGACTGTTCTAGGATTGTCATTTGTTCATCTAGGCTCATGGCTCTGAACCTGGTCATTATGGGGTCAACCATCCTTGCCACCACCTCGTCCCAGTCTTGGGAATTTTCTGTGAAGACTTCATCTTCGAATTTGTCATGGGCATATGGCCAGCAGGACGAGACTTGTGAGGCATGCTTCAACACTAGACCCTTCAGGTTGTGTTTGCGGAAATGGTTGGTCTAAAATATGAACTCTAATTGGCTCAGCCCTTCCTATTTGGCTTGAGCGGTGTCTTTCACCATGTAGAAACCTACATGGAAACCACAAGGTATGAACGCCCTTTTCTTATCCTTGACCAAAGTGGTGTTGTAGCCTAGTAGGATGGTTTGGTAGCATATCTCCCCCACTACAAATCGGTCGGGGACATGCACAGGTAGAAGATGCAGTGCTCTGGTGGCCTCGAAAACCCTAATGTAGGTATCGTGCTCATCCAAATACTAGTGGCCAACCTTTGATATCATATTTTTGGCCGCATCCGACACTCTTGGGCATTCTTTCTTGAAATGAATAAAATAAATATGTGCGATGAATTCATCGCAGATGAGGGAGTAGGATTTTTTGTACCTGTTCTCCCATAAAATGATGAAATATACGTGGACCAGGAGTTTTGCGACGTGCCAACTCAGGTTCATGCCGGTGAAGATGTGTCTAGCACACATAACATCCAGTAAATACAAAGCCATGTAGAAGGTTGGAGTCTCTCCTTCTTTTAGTGTTTGGGCTTGTTGTATGCAGATGCTCAACTTCTTTAAAATGATCACTCCCCAGTTGAAATCGCTCTTGGAAATCTCCACTATGTAAGCTAGAGGCATCCATGCCTCCGAAAATTTGGAGCAGTCCTTTTCCCCATACAATCAACAGATTAGATCCATCGGGTAGATGTACGGATCCCTTAAGTTGGTCCTCTGGTACCAACCAGAGGTCTGATTGGTGTACTTCTTATCTTCTCTCCACCGTGAGGTCATTAGTCGGTTAGTGTCGTTGCGCTCATAGAATTTCACAATGAAATTTGTACTCAGCCACTCCTCGGGGTCTCGAAGTTTGTAATATTTATGGACCTCCACTGGAAGGAACACTCCAACACACTCACCATTGTCGTCATTAATCAAACATTTTTGTGTGTCTGTGTGATCCACTTCAAGATTTCTATGCAGGGGAATACTAGATTTCTGCTTGCTGCTATGTGTAGGTACGATCTTCGGATATTCGGAAAAACTTCATCGTCGAGCACTCTCACATCTGGGTCACTGTGTGGGGCATAGTTCGGAAATTCTTCCCGACTGATCTTCTTGAAGAGTTCCCCCCAATGTGGGAGTACTTCCTTGGTCTCGGTGCTTGCCTCTGTGTCTCCAAAGGCCGGAGGTTGAGTGAAAACCTTCTTTGTAGATGTTTTAATGACTGGTTCTGGTCTTGGAGCAAATTCTAATTGTTTTGTGGCCTCCAGAGAAGAGCCTTCTCCTACCTCTGGTTCTTTTAGCTTGGGCGCCCTCGGTGATATCCTAGTGGTTAGATTTCTTGGAGGCATTGTTCTTGCAAATTGAAACAAAATCCTTTAGAGATTAGGTACAGAGCAACACAAGATAAGATACATATAAAGTGTGAGCATGAAAAATCCACAAACTAGTACATACCTGTAAAGCTTGCTAAACCTGGTTATTTGTTACTCACGAAATCTCTGCAGCTTTCGAATCACTTGTTTCACTTCTTCGGATGCTCTGAAACGCCTTTGTGCATAGAATGATTTCATTTACAATAGCTCAAGAGAATTTAAACCGAGGAAGAACTTACCTTGTCGTATCAACCATTTAATCTGGGTGATGAGTGGAATTCAAAAAAATATGTCGTTGAATCTCTGCAACTTAAATTCATCATGGGTTGACGGCGAAGACACGGAGGGTGATGTGCTCTATCAGTAATTTCAAACGGTTGTTTTGATTCGCACACAAAGTAGCAACTAATGCAAGATTTGGAATTAATTAGTCCCTTAAAATGCTCTGAATCTAAATGTATCTAGCGCTAAAACGTCCCATCGTGTCATTTTCTTAGTTGGCCAATTGGGGATCGGCAATGGGTTATGGACGTTTTCATTGATATCCTTCTGCGAAAAACCTTCGACGCCAATCAATTTCATCCTACGGTGCTGACATGGAAAAACTGGCTCAGAGGTGTGACTTGGATTTAGGGGACCAAGAATGACTCGGGGTAAAGCTGGGTTATATGTTTCTCCAATCTGGAAAAGACACGTGGCGTTGAAGACCGGTGACTTAACTCACGAGTATTAGTCGGAGTCGGGACTTTCTTCAAGTTGTGCGTTCTAAACTAAACCTGGCATCGTCGATGTTGAAAAGGTATCGAGGGTCGACGATCGGGGATAAACCTAACGCGTGTTTTTCTTTGGATTAGCTTCTTCGAAAACTCTCGATGCCGAAACGCTTCAGGAATCGATGATCAGGGAAAACTCTTTAGCATGGTAGAAAAGTTCATCGTAATTCGGTCTTCTCTCATTCCGATAAGCACGTCGAGTGTCATCAATATCGTTTCTTTCTTCCTCAAAGTTTACTCCCTTCGCCTTTTACAGATGCCGAATGGGATTGGCTATCGACAATGTCCGTAGGTGATACTTGTCGTGAAACAAAATCTTCCTTTCGTCGATGCTAGTGAAGATCGACGCTCAGCAACTGAGGTTTTTCGAGTGATTCTTTTACACCTCTTAATTCCTTCCTATGCCAGATTTTGGAGTGCGTCGGGTGAAGTGTTTTGGTTGTTTGATTCCTTATATAAGTGTTAAGCCTCTTTGATTCATGGGGTTTTCTTAAGTGAGACAAACCTGAATAACTAAGAGAGTCAAGAGAACAAGCAAGACATAACATTTTCTCAAAAGGAAATCGAATTCAGACAACGCAAAAATCAAGTGGTACCCAAAAAGTGAAAAAAAATAACATAGAATTTTTAGGGTGTGTTGAGTGCTCAACAGACGGATCCTCTTCAAATCGATGGCCATATCCCATTTTAGGACTTCGAACTTCAAAAATTTCGGTTATTCAGACTTCAGAAGTTTCAACACTCCACTTTTGCTTCTTCCTGAAATTCATGATCCGTCACCACGCGTCCCTCTGGATCTGACGGTCCAGATTCACTTCAGGTTTTGGGTTTCAGGAGTTTCAAATCTCAACTGAAATCTTCGAAGTGGTTTTTTTTTAAGCCTCGTATCTGTTGACACATCACTCCCTAGAGACCAATGGCCAAGATCTATTTCGGCTCTTCTGTGATTTCACTCTCTCCTTGTCTACAAACTTCTGAATTTGTAGATCTTGTGCCACCTGTCCCTCTGGATGATGGATGGTCCCTAACCTTTTCGGGACTTCGGCGAATTCTCCTCCTATGTGCACACAGAGGCTAAAGTTCATGCACTTTGCTCAAATCTTATGATCTGGAATGATCCCTCTCCCTCTTGAATGGATCTTAGTCGATGACTCGTGAAATCTTCAGAACTTCATTTCCCTTGAAGATTTCTCTCGCTATCTCTCGTGAGCTTTCTCCTTCGAACCCTTTAACTCCTTAGAGGGTTACTTTGACACTTAGTCAAATTTCGGATCTATGAACTCCTTGTAACAGATTCTTACGCAAGACTTAGCTTCTTACGGGTGATTGTACACGCTTTGCAGTAGTCCCTTTGCACTCCTTGCAAATGGAAAATTCACGCTATCTCTTCTGATCTTATGAATAGAAACAGACTTTGTCACTCCTTGCAGAAAATTCTCACACAAGACCTAAGTTCTCGCGGACGATTGTGCACGCCTTGTCACTTTGCACTCCTTGCAAAGGGAAAGTTTCATGCTATCTCTCATGAGCTTCTGAGTCGAAATAGACTCTGTCAATGCACTCCTTGTGGATTGTATCCACACCTTGCATGAACTCAATGAAGAGAAAAAACAAAACTTATCTAAACACTTCACAGTTTCATACACTCGACAACGTAACTCATTCATTCATGAAAACAAAATAACAGGGAATTGTAAACAATAGAAACACCATGCATTGGATCAATTTTCCTCTGTTATATTCATTCAAAAGTAAATGGCTACAACTATGATAAAACAACAACTAAAAAATCAGCAACAACTAAATCACAACAATCTCCTACTAACTTGTAGCAGCCTCATTCAGGCATACAAAACCTCTATTTATCTCAGAGGGTTCTTAGGGTTCCCCCCTGACTACTCGTCTACTCGAGAAAAAAAAAACTAACTGCTACTTAATTTTCGTTACATTAAATTCTAGGAGTGAAACTCCCAGATCATTCATGATCATTCAACTTCCAAGCGTTTGATATTATTTAGTTTCCGATCATTTCAAAAAAATTATTTACAGGAAACGTCAGCAGTTAAGATTCTGGAATGATTCAATGGCACGTTAAGGCATTGAGTTGTCTCTCCACGTAGGCTTGATGATGATGCTCCTGCATCATACTCCCCTGGAAAAAAATTCATGGACTCATGTCCATGAGCTCCTGCACTGACTTTCCATGTTTATGGATATCAGCTTCATTTTCCCAACTGACATATTCTATCGGTTGTCCCTTCCACTTGACCAAATATTCAAAATAGATCTTCCTCCTGGTCTTCTTGCTAATCCTCTGATCAACGATCTTCTCCATATTTGGCTTTTCTACTATAGGCATTTGAATTTCCCATTGAATCTTCTCTTGATCTTCTGATCTCTCTGTGTCATATTCCCTGTAAGGATATAAGTCTGATATGTTGAATATGGGTGATATGCCCACATCATCTGGCAGCTCAATCTCATAGGCATTTTCATCAAACTTTCTTAAGATCTTACATGGCCCTATCTTCTTCATCTTCAACTTGTTATATGTTCCTCTTGGAAACCTTTATTTCTTGAGATGTGCCAAAATCTGATATCCTACTTCAAATTGAAGCTCTTTGTGATGTTGATCAACTATGCGCTTGTACTCTTAGATAGAGTTCTACAATTGCTCTTTGATCTGGCTATGGAGCTTCTGCATTTCTGCAGCAAAATCTTCTGCTCCAACGCTTATTATCTCACTCCGTTCCAAGTCTCTCAACTTAGCTACTCCTCTTGGCTGCATTCCATGCTGTATTTGGAATGGGCTCTTTCCAGTGCTCTTGTTTGGTGAGTCATTGTATGCAAATTTTGTTTGTGGAAGAATATGATCCCACTGATTATGATGCTCAATGACCAGACTCCTTAGTAAGTTCCCCAAACTTTTGTTCACCACCTCAGTCTGTCCATCTATATGAGGGTGATAATTTGAGTTGAAGGACAAATTTGTCCCCAATTTATTCCATAGTGTTCTCCAGAAATGACCAACGAATTTGGTATCTCTTTCTAAGACAATACTTTTGGGTAATAAATGAAGATGAACAACTTCCTTGAAAAATAAATTTGCAACATGTGTTGCATCACTAGTCTTCTGGCATGGGATAAAGTGTGCCATATTTGAAAATATATCCACCACCACAAATATGGAATCACATCCTCTTTGTGTTCTTGGCAGTCCCAACACAAAATCCATGCTTATTGCATCCCAAGGCCTCTCTGGTATTGGCAATGGTTGATACAATCCAGTGTTTTGTCTTTTACCTTTTGCATGTTGGTAGATTCTACATCTGTTCACAAACTTTATCACTTATGTCCTCATACCTGGCCAATAGTATGAACTTCTCAACTGTGAAAATGTCTTATCATGGCCGAAATTTCCAACCAATCCTCCACTATGCTTTTCCTTCAAAAGGTTATCCCTCATTGAGTATTTTGGTATGCACAATTGATTACCCTTTAACAAAACCCCTCTTGAATCATATACTTTGTCCACTGGCTCCTGTCTCTCAACACAGGATTTTCACATTCTTCCTATGCTTCCTGGAAATCTAGATCATCACAATACATATCCTTAAGGTGTTCAAACCCCAAGGTCTTGACCTGAAATTCCTACAGAATCAGACCTCTCCTGCTCAATGCATCAACAACTTTGTTATCATTACCAGAAATATGTTTTATGAAAAAAGTAAAATTTTGCATAAACTCAATCCACTTTGCATGTCTCTGATTCAATTGTTCCTATCTGGTTATGAATTGTAAAGCTTGGTTATCGTTGTACAAGACAAATTCCTTTGGAACAAGGTAGTGTCTCCATTTCTTCAAGGCTTGAATTATAGCATAAAATTTGTTATCATATGTGGAGTACTTTCTCTCAGTCGCATTTAGCTTCTCATTGAAATATGCAATTAGTTTATTATCTTGGCTCAAGACTGCCCCAATTTCAACTCCACTTGCATCACATCTCAATTGAAATGTCTTTCCAAAATTTGGTAAGACCAGAATTGCTCATTCTGTTATCTTCTCCTTCAATATATTGAAGCTCCTCTCAGCCTCCTCTGTCCATTTAAAAGACTTGTGCCTCTTCTTCACTGTATCCATCATTGGTGCACAAATTCCACTAAAAATTTTTATGAACTTCCTATAGAAATTTGTTAATCCATGGAAGCTTCTCACTTCAAACATATTCCTTGGCGATGGCCATTCTCTGATTTCTTTCACCTTCTCTGGATCCATATTCAATTCATTCAAAGAGATCACAAAACCCAAGTAAATGTGTTATGTATTCATAAAAGAGGACTTCTTTCGATTTATCAACAGCTTCTCATGTTGTAGTCTCCTCATCACTAATGTCAGATGTCTCAAATTCTCCTCTTTAGTCCTACTAAAGACCAATATATCATCCAGATATACAACCACAAACTTGACAATGAAATCTTTCAGTATTTCATTCATCGACCTCATAAAAGTACTTGGGGAATTTGTTAAGCCAAATGGCATAACAAGCCACTCATACAACCCTTCATTTGTCTTAAAGGCTATTTTCCACTCATCACCTTCTCTCATCCTTATCTGGTGATATCCACTGTTCAAATCTATCTTAGAAAATAAATGTGTTCCACTTAAACAATCCATTAAGTCAACCATTCTTGGAAAAGGAAATCTATACCTGATGGTGATCTTGTTAATGGCTCTCGATTATGTACACATTCTCCATCCTCCATCCTTCTTTAGACTCAACACAATTGGTATTGCGCATGGACTCAAGATTTCTCTGACCAAACCCTTGTCTAACAAATCTTGGACTTGGTTCTTTACCTCCTCATTCTCTTGAGGTGTCAATATGTATGCTACTTTGTTTGGAAGACTTGCTTCTGGTATCAAATCAATATGATGGTTGATACTTCTGATGGGTGGCAATGAGTTAGGCAACTCATCCACTACTATGTCAGCAAAATTATCCAACAGCTCCTGAACTTCTTCAGTCAAATCATCCATTGAATTACTTGTAAGGACAACTTCGGGTTTCCTCACTACAACAAACTGCATCTCATGTTCCTTCTTGACTTCTCTCAGGAGTTCCTTCCCGCTCATGAGAAGTATGCTTGTGTTGGCTTCTTATTTTACTTTCTTCTCCTCTATTGGCAGCAACATGTGTGTCCTGCCATTCTTATCCAAGGTGTATGTATTTTTTCTCCCATCATGAATGACATTTTTGTCAAACTTCCATGGTCTTCCCAACAAAACATGACATACATCCATGGGAATTACATCACACAGAATTTCATCTCTATATCCTCCTATCTTAAATTCAACGAGGCATTGTTTAGTGACCATTACCTGGTGTCCTTTCTGCAACCATGAGACTTTGTATGGATTTGGATGTGCAGTTGTCTCCAGCTCCAATTTCTCCACCATCTCTATGGATACTAAGTTATCAGTGCTCCCACTGTCAATTATCACCTTTCATACTCTGTCTTTTATCTTGCAAGATGTCCTGAATAGATTGTTCCTCTACACTGGATTTTCAATTTTCAACTTTGTTTTTAAGAGAACCTTCCTCAACATCAGGGATGTTCCATCCTTTGCACCTTCTTCTTCAACATTTTTTTTTTGTGCTTTTGAAATATGAACTTCACCTCCTCCTTCTCTCTTTTTCTCAGGACATTCCCAAGACATGTGTCATGTCTTTCCACAGGCATAACACCTTACTTCTCCTCCTCTGCTTCTTCCTCTTCCTCTAGAATAACTTCTTCCACCACCTTGTCTTCCTCGGGAACTTCCTCCTCTTTTTGAGTGATTGTGTGGTTTCTCTGTCCCATCTTTGGATTTCTTTGTCTTATCATGGGTAACTCCCTTGCCTTTGCTTGGGCTTCTGCCTCTCTTTCATTGACTCTGTTTCCTGGCCAACTTCTCCTCTGCCTTCAGAGTAGTCTGATAAGCATCCTCTATTGTCCTTACTAACATCATGTTGATCTCATCCTGGATTTCATACCTCGGGCCATTTATGTACCTAGAAACTTTTTCCTCATCTTTCTCTCGCTACCCATTCTTGATGTTCAGCTTGTAGAACTCTTATGTGTACTCTTTCACTGTTGTACCCTTCTGTCTCAGGTTCTACAACTTCCTGAACAGATTTATCTGATAATATTTGGGCATGAATTTAGCCTTCGGCTTGGCTACCATCTTGTCCCAATTCTTTATCTTTTGTTTTCCTTTGCTTCTCCTCTCATCCTGCAATTCATCCCACCACAGTGTTGCATGTCCCTTTAGCCTGGTGACAACATGTCTCACCTTTTTCTCCTCATTGACATATTCATAGTCGAAATATTTGTCCATGGATCTTATCCAATCCAGCAGCTCTTCAGCATCCAAATTGCCTTCATCCATTGGGATGTCTATCTTGGCTCTAGCTCCCAATTTAACAACTGCTCTTAGCAAGCGTTCCTCGAAAAAAAAATCCCCTACAACTTCTTCGACTTCTACTTCTTCACTCTCTGCATCACTAATGTCCCTATCATCAAGTTCCCTCCTCTGTGTTGCCTCCATTGCCTCTAATCTTGCACGAAGCTCTCTCATTTCTCTTTCTACAGCGTGATTGACGAATGGTGACTCCACACGTCTCCTCGGTGGCAATGTGTTGATTGTTTCTCACACACAAAGTATAACTTCGAGCTCTTCTTTGTTTCCTGAAAATGATTTCAGGATCTAATACCACTTGATGTTATCAGACTATCTCCTTTGTCTCCTTCGCCTCAAATCTACAGACGAAATTAGGCTCTAATACCACTTGATGCAGACCCCCCTTCTCTCCCCGGGGCTGCTTGACCTCCCAGTCAAGGATCTTCGATTCTCGGAGCTGAATCGGCTCTCTGAAACCTTAATGCTCTCCCTGGTGATTAAACACAAGCCCTTTTCAATATATTGGTCCAGGTTCTATGACACCCGTAACCTCTCCCTTCGCACTACTAAACTATCAGGGTCCAGGCGCTATCTCCTCTTTTGTTATCCCTTTCCTGTATGTGACCTTGGTTATGTCCTCACATAATCCCGTGATTGGGGGCGGCCTACAGAGGTTTGAGACCACACTGTTTTTCTCCCCGCAATTCACCTCCTGCTGCCACGTATCACTTTGCCAATACCGTGGTTTCAATTGCGTCCCATTCTCGGATTTTTAATGTCTGAGTGTTTTCTGGCCCCGCAATCAAGTGTGATCGTTGATATTCAATCTCGGGTGATGCCTCTTGATCAATGGCTACAATATGTCTCGTCTTTCCTTCCTTCTCTCTGGATCATACGTTCTCAAGTCCTTACGATCTATCAACACGTGTCCCTTTCAAATCAACTGTCGTGATTTGCTTCGCAATTCGGGTTTCAGAGTTTTCAACTCTCAAACCTTACTTTCTCTGCAATGTCTAATCTCTTGCCATAGATCCTCCTCAAATCGATGGCCCTAGCCTGTTTCCGGGCTTCGGACTTCGGAAATCTCAACTCTCAACTTTCGC
This sequence comes from Picea sitchensis, assembly GCA_010110895.2. Classification (NCBI taxonomy): domain Eukaryota; kingdom Viridiplantae; phylum Streptophyta; class Pinopsida; order Pinales; family Pinaceae; genus Picea; species Picea sitchensis. The sequence goes on from SNQJ01S0145881.1 coordinate 20,514, forward strand.
TTTCCCCCAAAATGATTTTATCTGAAGCTCGTGATCTATTGACGCATGTCTCTCGTAGATTGACGGCTACGATTCACTTCAGCTCTTCACTTGGAGTCCACAAATTTATTCCATGTGTCCTTCTGAATTGAACGGTTAAGCTTCACTTCGGATCTTCAGATTTCGGAAATCTCAATTCTCAACCTCTCCAAGCTCGCTTTTTCCTGGAGCGTTTTACCCGGGGTACACAATCGGTTGACGCGTGTCCTTCTACAGATCGATGACCCCCAACTACTTTGCCTATTCAGACTTCGGGAGTTTCAACACTCCACTTTTTCTTCTTCCTGAAACTCACAATCCATCGCCACACGTCCCTCTGGATCTGGCGGTCCAGATTCACTTCGGGTTTCGAGAGTTTCAACTCTCAACTGAAATATTCAAAGTGATTTTTCCCGAAGCCTTGGATCTGTTGAAACGTCACTCCCTGGTGACCAATGACCAGGATCTATTTCGTCTCTTTGGTGATTTCACTCTCTCCTTGTCTACAAACTTCCAAAGTTGTAGATCTTATGCCACCTATCCCTCTGGATGATGTACGGTCCCTAGCCTTTTCGGGACTTCGGCAAATTCTCCTCCTATGTGCACACAGCGGCTAAAGTTCATGCACTTTTCTCAGATCTGACAATCCGGAATGATCCCTCTCCCTCTTGAACGGATCTTAGTCGATGACTCGTGAAATATTCAGAACTTTGTTTCCGTTGAATATTTATCTCCTAAGCTTTCTCCTTCGAACCCTTTGACTCCTTAGAGGGTTACTTCGACACTTAGTCAAATTTTGGATCTGTGCACTCCTTGCAACAGATTCTTACACAAGACTTAGCTTCTTGCAGGTGATTGTGCATGCCTTGTAGCAGTCCCTTTGCACTCCTTGCAAATGGAAAATTCACGCTATCTCTTCTGAGCTTATGAATCGAAATAGACTATGTCACTCCTTGCAGCAGATTCTCACGTGGACTTAATTTCTCGCTGACGATTGTGCACACCTTGCAGCAGTCACTTTGCACTCCTTGCAAAGGGAAATTTGTGCGCTATCTCTCTTGAGCTTCTGAGTCGAAACAGACTCTGTGAACGCACTCCTTGCGGACAGTATGCACACCTTGCATGAACTAAATGAAGAGAACAAACGAAACTTATCTAAACACTTCACAGTTTCATATACTCAACAACACAACTCATTCATTCATGAAAACAAAATAACAGGGAATTGTAAACAGTAGCAACACCATGTATGGATCAATTTTCCTCTGTTATATTCATTCAAAAGTAAATGGCTACAGCTATGATAAAACAACAACTAAAAACTCAGAAACAACCAAATCACGACAATCTCCTACAAACTTGCAGCAGCCACATTTGGGCATACAAAAACTCTATTTATCTCAGAGGGTTCTTAGGGTCCCCCCCCCCCGACTACTTGTCTACTCGAGAAAAAAATAACTAACTGCTACTTAATTTTCGTTACATTAAAGTCTAGGAGTGAAACTCTCAGATCATTCATGATCATTCATCTTCCAAGTGTTTGATCTTCTTCAGTTTCCGATCATTTCAAAAAAATGATTTGTAGGAAATGCCAGCGGTTAAGATTCTGAAATGATTCAACGGCGCGCTAAGGCACTGAGTTGTCTCTCCACGTAGGCTTGCTGACGATGCCCCTGCATCACAACGCCAAGTGACGAAGATAACTAGGGTGATGGCAACGAAGAATGATTTCATGTAAATGATTTGTTGGACATTTATATTGTGGATGTGTCATTTTATTATGGGTATGTATAATGGACAATTATGTTTTTTTTTTAACTTCATTTTATAACTATGTTGGATATGAAAAGTTAACAACCATTTACAACCACCATATTGAAAATACATTAAATAGACGTACAAGCAAAATATTTGGTTTGATATATTTTCATTGTTTTATTTATTATTTATTATAGCAAATTTATGTTGTATTGTATTGAAATATGTTTATGTTAACCTTTTTATTTATTATTTATTATAGCAAATTTATGATGTATTGTATTGAAATATGTTTATGTTAACCTTTTAATTACTAAGCATTAATTGAGTTATCACAAAGTTGGTGGCGTACAATAGTAAAGATTTTTTTTTTAATTATATTTTATTTAATGAAAAATGAATATATTAAAAAATATCCAAACCTCTAAATTTTTATTATTTGAGAAAATCAAAATTCAAAAAAATATATATTTACCTTGATGGAACTTCTAAGCACAATTCCAACAAAATAACTTCGTGAAACATCTACAGTGCTTTTCGTGTACTTGGCATTACCAATTTGATGGAATTCCCCGCCTTAACTAGTGCAACTATCATGGCCTTCACCTATTTCACTCCATCATTTAGTTTTATAGTCATATAAATTTATATTAATAATTCTTCTTGCATTCTCCTTGAAATAAGTGTCAATGTAGTAAGGACATGGAAACTCTAAAAGAGTCTTTTTCTATAGCCTAGTTAGAATGAAAGAAAATTTTAATGATCCATACTTATCTAAAAATACAGAATCCTTTGTCAATTTTATTAATTCTTAAAACAATAATTATAAAATGTTGGGTGATATTACTTTTTAATAAAAGATTCATAAATTTTGTATTAAAGTAAAACATNCCATACTTATCTAAAAATACAGAATCCTTTGTCAATTTTATTAATTCTTAAAACAATAATTATAAAATGTTGGGTGATATTACTTTTTAATAAAAGATTCATAAATTTTGTATTAAAGTAAAACATTGTGAAACCGTTTTATTCAAAGTGTATAGATCAAAATGTATTGTTATTCTCTATATTTATTATTTTAAATTTAGTTGAATAAATTTCATATGTTATTATAGTTGGATAATATAAATTAATAAAATCTTTGTAAAGATTAAATATTAATAAAATATAACCATTGTGATTTTAGTAATCAATTATATTATAACTTTGTCTTCTAATCTTTGAATAATAAAAACTAAAAAAATAACATTATTACTACATCATCAACATTATTATTAGTGAATAATTATGTAATTATAATGATATTATTATAATATATGAAAAAAACTTAAATATTCAAATCGCAATCATTTCACGCATCATGTTTAAGTATTTTTGTTTCTAAACACGTTTAATCAACATATTGTATCTTGTTGGAAAAAAAAAATTCATCTTAATGGTTATAACTTTTTGCAATCACAATCCAAATTAAATGTTTTCATAAAAGAAAGTAAAACATTATAGGGAAACTATAAATTTAAATGAGTGATGCATATCAAATTTCACTTAAAAACAAAAATAATTAACAATGTTCATCGTTAGCATACTCATATTACATTTTATAAATCAAACAACAACAAAAACCACAACATTATATGAAAAACATAATATACATTAGTGATATACATATGAACATACATATTAAACACACATCTCAACAAAATATGCAATAAACATGTCA
>SNQJ01S0145882.1:0-24012 GCA_010110895.2 Picea sitchensis
CTCCTGTTACGCCAGTTTGAAGCCTTGACTCAAGCTACCTAAACCCTTCCTACAAACTGTGCGATAACAGGCACCACCTTTTCTCCCACTTGGTGCGCCCTCCCTTTCCACATGGTGTGCCCTCCTTCATTGAGTTTCTTCATCACTAGCTATATATACAAGCTTTCTCTCCTATTGTTAGCTAGCTTGGAGCTTGAGAAGAATAGCTTGTTGTAACTCTTATCATTGTAATATCTTTCTTATGCTAATCGAATAAAGACTTTGGAGGTCAAGATCTATGGTGGTGTGGCTCTTGTATTGGTGAATGTGGTTCATATGAGGTGATTTTGTTTCATGCATTGCTTTATATCTTGTTGGTATTCGCCAATCTATAGGAATATTGTTATTCAAATTGGACAGAGTTGGTAATATCTTGTATTTCAATTCTATTGGGTATTTACATTTAAGATTTGATATGCATGTGACGTTTATGTTAAAACCAATGTGCCATCTTGAGTCTTTTGTGTAGGTAACACCTTATCTAACAAGTTCATTGCAAAGGGTTTTTGTGAATTAGACTTGATCATCTCACCTAGAGGAAGTGAAGGAGCTTGCTTGCATCTTTCATTCTTCAAGGAGTTGGACAACCTTCTCATCCTTGCCTAGTCATCAAAGTGACTACATTGCTCAAGGGATCCAAGCACTTCAAGTCCTCTCTTTCTCCTCTCTCAAACTCTCTCAAAAGTTTTTCGGTTACTTGGTTACTTTCATGCAAAGAAGAAATCTGTTTTTAAAGTTCATTATTTACTTTGCATAATTACTTTTCTAGATCTACTAAGTGCCCATAACTTCATATCTCAAAGGGTAGATTCGACAAAGCCTTCTAAGCAATTTTAGCTAGTTTCAATTTCTATATTAAAAAGCTGAAATTGGTTTGCTTCAAAAGATCTTTAAAGTTCATATTTGGTAAGTAGAGTACTCTTATATTGTTGTTCTAAAACAGTAGAAAAAGATCCTAAGAAAACAAGCTCTTTAGCTTACCTTTCTTAGTTCATTTTCGCTATTTTTCGTAAATTTTACTTAGTCAAATTTTGGGGCTTTCCTATTAATAACCCAAGACACTTTCAAAGTGTTTTTTGGGCATCTTTGGCTATCGTTTGTTCGCTGTTTTGTGCAGGTTGACGAACAGATAGGAAGAAACTCTGTTCGTTTCGGGCGGATTAGGAGCACTCGGGACCCTCGAGAGCACCCTCTTTACTCAATAAACTTTTGTAAACATTGTAAAAGACTTGTGACCCCCCTAATGAATGGTCACAAGTCACTTCCGTAAAGTCTCGTGCAAGATCTTAATAAAATCAATGGGACTACAAGCTCTCACTTTTCATTCCCCCTAGGGGAATGGTGTTTTCAGTGGTGGTGTCAATTTTTTGCAAATTTTAGCTTAGATTTGATTTTTTATAACTAAAGTAAGCTAAAGTAATCTTTAATCCATCACAAAGCACTGCAATCAGTTTAGATTAGTTTTCCCTTTTTGCAAAGTAGAACACTAATTGCTAGATTAGCTTTATTTTCCGGAATTTTAATTTGGCAAATAAACCATTCCCTCGACTCCTGACAAGAGGCCTGGTCAGTGTGGATTAGTAATTAGTCTCACATTTCAATTCAGTTGTTTATTTTCTTGCTTAAAATAAACAAATTCCCCTCAACTCACAGTGCAGTTCTTGACCCTTCGAGTTGCGAGCTAGTCTTGATTTGCTGGAAGTAAGTTTCATACACGCTGTGCTGGTCAGTGGTTGATAGTTTAATTAGGACAATCTCTAAAGTAGTTAGCTTAATGCGCGGGAAAACGCCTTGAAGTGACCTGCGAAGTAAGGCGGGCCCTCATGGGACTTGGCTTCCCATCCGTTTTGGACATCCAACACTTTGAGTGAGTTTTACTGGTGAGACCATTGTGTTTCGGTAAAGCTCTCCGCAAGTTTCCAAACAAAGAGCTAACCTCCAAGTAGGCCCAAACCATTTCATTAACTAAACATCAATTTATCTTAATAAAACACGCGAACTACTTTGCCCAGGATTCACTTTAAGGCACTAGTCTCCATTTTCACATTTAGCAAAGCCACAGGCTTCATTTACAATTTGGTTATCCATTTAATTTAAATGAAACTTGCATCTAACAATTGTTTCTCTGTATCCTTTTGATGCAAGTATATGCTTATTGATTATATATCGTGGTGAATGTTTACTTCATGTTTTATCAGTTTATGATTGATTGTTTAAAAGAATAATAAACTCCTAGATTTCATTTTTGTACTTAGCTTATTTCAAAGCCTTAGTATATTTGTTTGGGACTACCCCCTTTGGCTTCGGTAGGAGTTGGCCTAGGCGGAGGAGTTGAGGATTGGGTGACGCTTACCTTAACTCACTTGCCCCCAAGGACACAACAAGTGGATTGAATATTTCTTCCACGTCTCGCAGGTGTGTATAAAGGCTGACAACATTTTTGTCGTTGCGGACAAATCTTTCTATTCGAGACACCACTTTTTTCTTGTTTTTACTTAGTTTTTATGCTTGTAGTTTATGAGAAATAGACTCAACGATCTGGTGACTCCACTTAATTCCATTTTAACTAGGTATTCTACAAGGAGGATTTAGAAGGCATTCTTAACTTCATTCATGAACTTGAGAAGGTTTATCGAAGGAGGATAGCTAAAGCCTCTTTTCATAGATTACTTAGTCATTTAGGAACCGAGTCCATTCCGATATCATTGCTTTACTTTATTAGTATTTTTGAGAAATGGCCATATATGCTCCATGTGATTTTAGTTCAATAAACAATTATCCACATGCTATTCAAGAAAAGACGAATTTAGAAAAACTTCCTAGTTTTCAGGAAATAATGCCATTTCAGCTAAAAATGCATGTCAAATCTTTTATAAAGGATCTTATAAAATAAATGGCGTCGCACATGATTATGAAGATGTAAAGAAAATGAAGTTATTTGATCTTTCCTTAGAAGATGATGCTTGGTGGTAGGGGACAAGCGGATATTACGTTCAAGACGAGAAAGATCTCATTGGTCTGCTTTTACTGAAAAGTGGGGGAAAAAAGAGATCTTAGATCATCTTTTAAACTCTCCATAATGAAAGAAAAATGAAAATGAAAAAAAAAAAAAAAAAAAAAAAAAAAAAAAAAAAAACTAGTGAACATGCACCAAGACATCCAACCTCGAGAGTACGCTATCTTGATGTACTACATTGAGGCATTTGGTGGTGAAATAGAGATATCAACTAAGAGATAAAGAACCCGCCGACCTCAAAAGGCTCAAAGAAGCATATCAAGATTGACAAAAATATATGCAGCAGGAAAGTTGAACCTTCTAGGATTTACAAGAGGTAGTTCTTCAAAACAATCAGATCCTAAAGAAAAGCGATTCCAGATAATAAAGTTCCATCCTATGACCCTTTAAAGCCCATAACAAGATGGTTAAAAGAATGAAAGCTACTCATGCTACCCAACTTAGTGCATTCTGAGAATAGTTTGATAGCCATGGAGAGGTCCCAAAAACAGAATAACAGATTCCAACCAAGGCGTATGAAAGATGGCAAAAGAAAGTTCCTCAGCAAGAACAAAGGCCACCTAATGGGTTAAGAATCTAATAATGTATGGTAAATGAGGATATACCACCCAGCACATGTAGAGCATGGCAGGGGATTTTCATGAAGAGTCCACTTGTCTAGTGTTTTGCCAAATAAATGAGCATGCCATCCCTCAACAAACAACTTTGTGGGGCATTCAAGAAACTCTAGCCATACAACAATTTTTGGAGAAACTCACCCATTGGCAATGGATCATTGGCTCAAAATGAAAGAAAGTTATGAGTGATCAAAGGAAGTGGTAGAAGAGTATGATAATGTCACCAAGCTTTATGGACACAAGCCCACAAATGAGTAGATTCTAAAGATGGCTAGACATAAGAGAATTGTTTACCAAAGAAAAGGGAGAGAAGCTCCAAGCAAATCTCAAACAAATTTTCCCAAGGTAACTACTCCCCTTCCAATTATTGATCTATCTATTATTGATTTAGGTAGTTGAATTTCAAATGCAAAATGTCTAGTTCCAGTGTCAGAGATTATGAAAATCCCTTCACAAAGGAAAAATTACTCAAAGCCAATAAATGTTCCTAATAGTCAAAAGGTTTTTAAAAATCAAGAGGTTGATAAGAATCGGAAAAAGAAGGAACAATAGGGGGCCACCAGTGGTTTTAACCAACATAGATAGAACCAAGGAAGAGAGAATCCCCTTTCTTTATTATTCTCTAGAAATAAAATGACCAATGGTTACATAACTGTATGTATGATTCAGGATTTTCATCCAACATCATTACTAAGGAATCATGCTAAGGTTAGGCCCTTAATGTTACAAGACCCTATCAAAGGCCATATATGTTCCATGGATTCCATGGAAGTTGAAACCCTTGGGATTATCATAGATCTGTCGGTTAAGCTAGCTTTCCACCTAGATTTTGCTTTTAAAATGGATGTGCTTGTAATTGATGTACCAGATGCTTGTGGTATGCTTCTCTCAAAGAGAGTGGGGAGCTCACATGGATTTATCCTTTGCAACTATCCCATACCCTCCTCCATCAACCGAGTATTTCAGACTCTTTAGAGAAATAGAGATGAAGTACCATATAGAAGACCCTAAAGAACAATTTAATGAGTTCTTATGCCAACCATCTGACATGGGAAATTTCTCTGTCACATTTCAAACTTTCTTGTCCAATGAAGAAAAGTTTAGGGATGAAAAATAAAGTGATATTGAGCTTGGAAGATGAATTTTGATGGTGCACATTCAAGGTCGGAAAAGAAATTTGTGGGATTGTCTAGATCTCTGTAAGGAAAGTCTTACAATTTTGCATTTTAGATTGAGTTTGCAACAAATAATGTTGGTGAGTATGAAGCACTTCTACTAGGCCTAGAAATTGCAAAAGATATGGGGATAAAAATAATAAATATCAAAGGTGACTCAGACTTAGTCACATCCTCCGAGTTAAAAATAAATTTGCATGCAAAGTGAAAGATTAAGGAGATACAGAAATGCAATTTGGGATACCATAGAAATGTTTGATCACTATGGATATCATTTTGAGTACCTAGGATCAACAGTCTAATGACGGTTTGGCCGATTCGCGACTTCAACCCTCAACCGTCGGAAGATTTAATCGAGAGATGGAAAATTAGAATAATCTTTAGACCGGGGTTCAGTGATGATCATTGTAAAGTATTGAATGACAAACAAATCCTAAGATTCATTCATAATGTTCAAGAATTCTTAGATTTCAAGGTCAGTTATAAAGAAGAAGGCAAAGGAATTATCACGAGGAAGTGACTCAATAAGAATCTAGTGCACAGGGAATATTTGCTTTAGAGAAGATCTTTGAGAGGCATGACATGCACAAGAAGAAAAAGGAAGTAATAAAACTTGGCAACTATATAGAAGTAAACATTGGAGACGAAGAAGCCCAAGACTCATAAAAATCGGAAGGAAGTACTTGAGAAAAAGAAAAGAAAACATTAATAAAGTTTGTCAGTGAGTATAAGGATGTATTTGCTTTTACATATGGTGAACTCAAAGCTTATAAAGATGATGTATTTCAACATACTATCCCACTTAAAGAAGACACAAAACCTTTCGGCAGAAACTTAGGCGAATAAGTCCTAAGTTGGCACCTTTGATTAAAGCAGAGCTCAAAAGATGTTGGATCATCATTGCCCCAACAAGTGGTAATATTATGGTAGTTGTTGGATGTATTTACCTCCACGTGTTAACTTGACGAGGATAGAAGACTCGAGGAAGCAAGAGAAAACCCTAATGGAATTGGCTAATAACCTAGAAGCCTTGTCGGCTCAAAGAAAATCATTATATTAGGCTATTAGCCTCCAAGAGGAAAAGAATTGACGGAAATAATAATAATATCTTTGAGCGATTACATGCAGGAAGGAGAAATTACATTTAACAAAGCGGGATTACTATAAATGTCTGAGCGCCAGTTCTCATTTAGCTATCAACTCGGGGGAGTTGCGAGCCGACGGAGTTACGTATGCTTGAGTTTCGATTGGTGTGCAGCACGCAATTAAGTCACAGTGCCTTGAGAGTTTTGGAGGAGTGTTGCAGGTGTAGCTGCAGCAGTATCTAGTTTCAGTTTTGGCTTGGAATATCTCTTGGCTAGGGTTTGGGACTATCGTCGATCTTTTGTGTTGCGCTATCCTTTGGGAGAGATGCATTTACGCTCTTTGTTTGGCTATCCTAGCCTATAGGGTTTGCTTCCAGAAGAATTCTCAATCAAGGTTAAGGTTAACAGGAGGGAGGCTTGACTGTGGTTGGAAGTGGCGAGGAGTATTGTCAATGGTAAAATGAGAGCACACCATTTTCTATATTCTAACTTACAAAGGCACTCTGCCGCGGTGTTCTAATTTAGTAGTAGTTAGAAAGAAAAATGGGGAATAAGGCCCCAATAGATTTTACAGAACTCTGAATCTTGCATGCATTAAGGATAATTACTCCCTTAACAACTGGAAACTCTATTGCAAAGAGTCATTGGGTCAAAAATAATGTCTATGTTAGATGGTTTCTCGGGATACAATCAAGTGTTGGTGAGGAAAGAAGATCAAAATGAAACAACCTTCACCACCATGGGGCACCTTTGAGTACCATAGAATGCCCTTTGGATTATTATTAAATCTTGAGGGTACGTTTGAGAGCCATGGATTTTGCTTTCCACGAGTTGATGGGCAAAATCATCGAGATATACCGGAATGATTTGACAGTGTTTTCAAAAGAAAGATCTAATCATATAAGTCATCTCAAACAAGTATTTGAAGATGTCGAGAAAGTATGGCATCTCTCTTAAATCCGGCCAAGTCAATCTTAGGAGTTAATGAAGGAAAATTGTTATGATCATATCATAACAAAGATGGAGTAAAAATGGACCCAAAAAGGGTGCAAGCCATATATAAAGTCCCTTTACCCCAAACCAAAGAAAGCCTTGCAATCTTTCCTTGGTCAAATTAACTTTGCAAGAAGGTTCATCCCAAATTTGGCCGAGACTTTGAAACCTATCCAAAGACTTTTAAAGAAGGATGTCAAGTTTGAGTGGATAGAAGAAGAGGAAGAAGAGCTTTCAAAAGTATTAATGATACGATTGGTAAATCTCTTGTACTAATTAGTCCTAACTATGCCAAAAGATTTTCAAATCTTCTCCTTTGCTTCTATAGCCGGGGTGTTGCTCCAAAAGAATGATGATAGTCAAGAGCAACCCATTGCTCATGAACAAGGCATTGCAAAATTCAGACAATTACACAACCATGGAAAAGAAAACATATGCATTGGTCAAGTCCCTTAAGTATTTTCGAGTGTACATAGGGTATTCAAGAGTTGTGGGGTATGTAGCTCACCGTGATGCAAGATATCCTTGGACAACAAAGGTATTTGGGGAGTCGAGGGCAAAATGGGTTCGAAAATACAAGAGTATGATCTAGAGATAAAAGCCACTAAATTAATCAAAGGTCAAAGGATTAGCTCAAATGGTAACCAAAGGTAATGAACAAGCTTTGGACCCAGTCTGTCAAAGCTTGACCAAGGCTGGGCGGCTATCTCTAGAACTTCAAAGGTTAGAACAACAGGAATGGTACGCTGATATCATTTTCTTCCTTTCCAATCTCAATGCACCCTAGTCCTTGATTGGTCACAAGAGAAAGAGCATTGAGATTAAAGCATTAAATATTATATTATTCAAGATGGATTAGGGTGGAGGAACCCGATAGGGTAATACTTAGATGTGTTGATAAACTTGAGTCAAAAGACTCTTGGACTTTCATTGAGAGGATTTTTCGGTGGGCATTTTTTAAATGAAACTCGCTCACAAAATCCTCGAAGCGGGGTGCCAGCCTACTATATTCTCCCGGATATTGCTAAAATGGTTAGGGGAGTTTGTCCGGTAATTATAGAGTTGTTTCTTGAGGCGAAGCTAACAACCTTACCATTATAACCCGATGGTGAAGCCTTTTACCGGCCATTAGGGCAGTTTTATTAGTCAGTTCAAAGATAATTCAAATAATGGCTGTAGCAGATGTCACGACAACTGATTATTTCACCAATTGAGTAGAAGCTATACCCACCAAGTCAGCAATAGATAAAGTGGTCATGGACTTTCTTGAAGACATAATTATCACTAGATTTGGGGTGCCAACAAAATAACTCTTGGTCAATGCCAAAGCCTTTGGCTCCACGCAACTATCCTCATTCTGTTTTAATTATGACATTATATTATCCCACTCATCAAATTATTATCCTCTAGGTAGCCAGCCTTGCTGAGTCTAGCAACAAGAATTGATGACAATTCTTAAGAAAACCATTGGGGATAACAAAAGATCATGGGATAATAAGATTAAGTTTGCACTTTGGGCTGACTGGATCACAAAGAAGAGTTCAACGGGAAAGATTCCCTTTGAGTTGGTTTACGGTTTTGATGTCACTTTGCCAGTTCAACTGAGGCTTCCAGTGTGTCAGTTTTTTTAGAAATATGGTTTGGATGAGGACTTGCAACAGAGAAAATTTGATCAGTTGGTAGAGTTAGATGGGATCAGAAGGAAAGCATTGGATCGGAGTATAAATAATCAGGACAAGGTAAAGAAGATTTTTGATAAGTCCTCAAGACAAAGAGGACTTATCCGAGGAGTAGGAATCTGGTCCTCCTATGGGACAAATAAGAAAGCCGATACGACAAGTTTGATAGCTTATGGCGGGGGCTTTATATTATCAGGATGTAGGCTGGAAAGGAATTCATTTGTTATGGCAATTAGATGAGGTGAGAAGTTACCCGATACGGTAAATGGTCAATTTCTCAAGCTCTTCTTCAACGAAATCATTTGATATCCATGGGACATCTGTTGTATCAATCTCTTCGCCCTATCCTTTGTACTAGAATTCATTTTATTTCTTGTATAGTTTTATTTTGTACATAGTTTATTTCTTTTAAAAATTGTACATACATATATATTATTTTTTGCAGCTCATGTTTAGTATTGGGTTTTATATATGGACATGTTATTGACAAAATTTGGGTGGGCTCTTGAGTCAATGATTATGGATTCTCGCATGCGCTCCTTTAAAGAATAAAAGATCAAGCACACGTCCCATATAGGAACAATGTTATCCATCAAAGTTGCACGAGGGTGGACTTCCAGCGAACCGCCAAGGTTTGAACATCATTTGTTCAAAATTGAGTTAAATTGACGATTCAAATGAACCACCCTTTTGTTTACATTTTCCTTAAGAAAATTTGTAATAAGAATGTTGCATGATAGACATAAAAGGTCTTAGGCACCTTAATTCTTAAGCGTGAGTTATACTTTGGATTGTGTTTTTTACTTACTAATTATATTTTGCCGTTTTGCGATTTATAATTTATGAGTTTCCTCAATCCCTCAGAGTTGGAGTATATGCCCATAGTTAGCCTTGAACATGGATCTAAGCAGTGTCTAATGTATATTACTATGCTAAACATTCTCTTAGAGTCATATGGAAATGTACTAAGTTCCCTTAAGTTTTTTAATTTTTGGAGTTAATTAAAAATTGTCGAGGAGTCGACAATTTTTAATTAAAAATAAAAGATGTATTAAAAAGTGGTATTAGGGGACTTAATAGGCCATGGGGATGCTCTTTTTGGACCTAGAGCACTTATATTACCTAAGTACCCAGTTAGTTGAGCAAAATAGTGATTTTAATCACTTAAAAGTCATTTTACTCACAAAACCCCAAAAGTCAAATAAAATCAATAAAATCAACAAGGGCAAAAATAAAAGGAACATGTGGGGACATGTTGAAGGCAAAGTAAAAGCTCAAAAGTCAAGGTGATGGTCAAAGAGAACAAATCCGATTTGATTGAGGATTGATTGGTGATGTGGTATCAAGATTTAAGCATGTGCATGTGGGAGGTGCACCCCTCTTGGAAGGTGGCACATCCTTGAGATGGCAGCCCACTATGGTGAGAGGTGGTGCCCTTGTTGTTTCAAATCTTTTGTTTGGCATGTGGATTGGATATGGGAGAGGTGGCGGCCCCTCATCCCACACTTGGCACCACCTCTTCTCCCACTTGAGTGCTCTCCTCCTCCACATGGTGTGCCCTCCTTCATTGAGTTTCCTCATCACTTGCTATATATACAAGCTTTCTCTCCTATTGTTAGCTAGCTTGGAGCTTAGGAAGAATAGCTTGTTGTAACTCTTATCATTGTAATATCTTTCTTATGCTAATGGAATAAAGACTTTGGAGGTCAAGATCTATGGTGGTGTGGCTCTTGTATTGGTGAATGTGGTTCATATGAGGTGATTTTTGTTTCATGCATTGCTTTATATCTTGTTAGTATTGACCAATCTATAGGAATATTGTTATTCAAATTGGATAGAGTTAGTAATATCTTGTATTTCAATTCTATTAGGTATTTACATTTAAGATTTGATATGCATGTGACATTTATGTTAAAACCAATGTACCATCTTGAGTTTTTTGTGTAGGTAACACCTTATCTAACAAGTTCATTACAAGGGGTTTTGTGAATTAGACAAGATCATCTCACCTAGAAGAGTGAAGGAGCTTGCATCTTTCATTCTTCAAGGAGTTGGTTTACCTTCTCATCTTTGCCCAGTCATCAAAGTGACTCCATTGCTCAAGGGATCCAAGCACTTCAAGTCCTCTCCTTCTCCTCTCCAAAACTCTCAAAAGTTTTCGGTTACTTGGTTACTTTCATGCCAAGAAGAAATCTGTTATCAAAAATTATAATTTACTTTATAAATTACTTTTCTGGAGAATCTACCAAGTATAGCCTTCATATCTCAAAGAAATGATTAAACAGAAGCCTTCTAGCAATTTTAGCTAGTTTCAAGATTTCTATATTAAAAGGCCGAAATTGGTTTGCTTCAAAAGATCTTTAAAGTTCATATTGGTAATTAAGTACTCTTATATTCTTGTTCTAAAGCAGGTAGAAAAGATCCTAAAGAAAACAAGCTCTTTAGCTTGCCTTTGGATTCATTTAAAGCTATTTTTGTCAAATTTTACTTAGTCAAATTTTGGGGCTTTACTACTAATAACCAAAGACACTTTCAAAGTGTTTTTAGGCATCTTTTGGCGTATCGTTTGTTAGCTGTTTTGTGCAGGTTGACGAACAGATAGAACCTCCTTCTATCTGTTCATTTTTTGGGTGGATTAGGAGCATCCGGGGCCCCTGGGAGCACCCATTTTACTTGATAAATCTTTGTAAAGCGTTGTAAAGACTTGTGACCCCTAATGAATGGTCACAAGTCCTAGCTTCCCATAAAGAGATCTCGTGCAGATCTTTAATTAAATCAGTGGGATTACAAGCTCTCACTTTTCATTTCCCCACAGAGAGTCGCAGTGTTCGGTGGTGTTGTCAATTTTTGCAAATTTTAGCTTAGATTTGATTTTGCATAAGTAAAGTGAGCTAAAGTAATCTTTAATCCATCACAAAACACTGTCCAGGTTCTGAATTAGATTTCCCTTTTGCAAAGTAGAACACTAATTGCTAGATTAAATTTTACTTACTGCAATTTTCAATTTAACAAATAAACCATCCCCTCAGCACCTCACAAAGGGCACAGTCGATTAATGGATTAGTAATTAATCTCACATTTCAATTGATTATTTATTTTCTTGCTTAAAATAAATAAATTCCCCTCGGCTCTCACCCAGTGCAGTTCGAGCCCTTCAGGTTCTTGAGATAGTCTACGATCACCTTTAAAAGTAAAGTTTAAATTACGTTGTCTTTGGTGATTAGTTGATAGATTAATTAGGGAAATCTTTAAAGTAGTTAGCTTAATGCACAAGAAAACGCCTTAAAGTGACCTAAGAAGTAAGGCGAGCCCTCTACGGGATCTGGCTTCCCACTCGTTTTGGATATCCAACACTTTTAGTGAGTTTCTTGGTGAGACCATTGGGTTTGGTAAAATACGCATGTTTTCCAAGCAGAGCTAACTTCGAAGGCCCAAATAACCATTTCATTAACTAAACATCAATTTATCTTAATAAAACCGTGAACTACGTACTTACGATTCCACTTTAAAGTGTAGCTGGTCTCAATTTTCACATTCAGAGAGCCAGGGCTTCATTTCAATTTGCTTATCCTATTTAGAAGATTTGGAAATGAAACATATAACGAATTGTTTCTCTGTGTCCTTCCAGTGCAAGTATATGCTTATTGATTATATATCGTGGTGAATGTTTACTTCATGTTTTATCGGTTTATGGTTGATTGTTTAAAGAATAATAAACTCCTAGGATTTATTTTGTACTTAGCTTATTTCAAAACCTTAGTATATTTGTTGGGGACTATCCCTTGGCACTAGGAGTTGGCCTAGATGAAAGAGTTAAGGATTAGGTGACAACACATTAACTCTCACTTGCCTCCAAGGACACTCCGAGTGGATTGAAGATTTCTTCCATGTCTCGCAGGTGTGTATAAAGCGGCAGCGATACTAAGATGGGTAAGGAGAGTGTCTCTTCTTATCTTACACAGGTGGAGTCAAGTTAAAGATAGGCAGAACAAGCTGTTGGTGAGGTCATTCTGGTTTTGGCTGGTGAGAATAGCCTTAAGCGTGGCTTCACAAAAGATAGGAGAAGTCTTAAGTGAAGTCGTGGTGGGGCGTGAGCATCCTACCCGGATTGGGCGGTACGTGGGGATGACTTCCTTTCAGGAGGAGATCGGGGAAAGATCTCAAAGCGGTGAACAGAAGATAGACAAAGGCGATGGGAATGTTGCTCTTGTTGCAAAGAGCAAGAAAAAAAGGAAGTTCCGGAAGGGACTCTAGTAAAGCCAGATGCTATTGTTGTAACCAGATTCCTAGGGTACCTTGCCCTCTCATTGTCACGAGGAAGGAAGAAGAAGAAGAAGAAATTGAGGAGGGGGCACGAGGAGCCGAGTTGCTACAGCAACCATGGAGGACTTTGCTTCATAGTTCGATAGGGTATTTTCTTTAGTGACCCTAGTTTCCATTATCGGTAGTGGAGGATTTGGAGGAGTGATATCGCATATTGATTGTGGGCCAGTGGAGCCTCCTAGCCACATGATAGAATTTGGCGAGCGTATTCTAGATTTCCGCAGAGAGATTGGTCTGGCTAGATGGGTAGTAGAATTAGGTGGTATGGGCAGTGTCACATTAGATTAAGAACTCTTGGAGCTTGATGGAGTTCACTTAGGTCGGGGTTGAGGGTTAACTTTCTCTCACTCTTAGCCTTGGAGGATGTAGGATGTATTGTATTGTTCAGAGGAACATGTCTTTATCTCTGACCGAGTGGACTCCGGTAGAAATTTTGTAACTAATCATAACTCGGTGGAGCGAGGTTGTATATGTTGAGGACAATCTTTGATGCCATGATTCCAACGTCGGATGAGGAAGTAGGGAGGCCACGAGGCTACTTGGTGGCGCCCGAGAATCTGATCTTGCATTAGAAGCGAGTCTCTTTTGAGAGCAGCGAGAAGAGCTAAGCAGGAGTTGATTGAGCCAGATGCTCCAAGATAAAGTGGGCTTCGGGGGTTGAGAGGTTGCAGAGAAGATCTTCTAGTTAAAGTTGTCGCAGGTGTTGCGGATGGCTCCAGTTGAGGAGAGCACTCTGAGAACAGTGTGGTGGGACCAGATGATGGAGATGGCTAGTACATCCATCGCTAAGAGTGAGTGTTATCTTTTTAGCTGGGGAGAGGTACTCCTCATGTTTTATCTTGTATGGATGTTACCTTGAATGTTTACACTACAGGGCACTTAACTGTATTTTATAAAGTTGTTTTAAATTAGTTCTTTATTAAAGTGACTTTTTTAATAAAGTGTACCTTCTATTTTTAAAGTGACTTTTATTTTCATAAAGCACTTATGTAATAAAGGGAAAATCACTTTAATTTAAATGAGACATTTTGGAGGGAATGGATCCTTACCGCTTGTTAGAACAACGGAAGTATTCCAGCGGAGAACAAACACCTTCAATAACCACTCACATAACGGATCAAAGATCAACACATCGATGTTTTCGCATGCTAAAACCTGAAGGAAAACATCCATAGCCAATAATAGCTGACCCATGGAAGCGATTTATTAATGGAAAGAAAAGATTACGAGAGATATTTTAGAGTTTCTCACAATCGATCATGGTAAATGGCCCTCCATGCTCTTCAAATAGAGATCATGGATATCCGGGTGTTAAGTAAGCGGATCAATGGCTGTTAGATCGAGGAGAGTATGAGCGTCGGATCACTCTATGTCCGGAACATATTGTGGCCAGGTAGTTCCTAACTACAAATGCATACTAAAACACATTAAAGAAACACACTTTTACCCTATGACATATTAGACCAGTAGATCTTAACTAACTCTAAGTGTCTAAATATCCTAACATCCCCATAGGAACAACTTGGGATAGGATTGAAGGATTTACAATGTAGACACAATAGGAGAAGGAAGGAGAATTAGAGCCTATATTCCCCACTTAATGACAACTTCACGAACTCCTAACATAGATCGAAGTTTAAAAAACTTAAGCCACATAAGAGACTTTGTGAAAATGCAACTTGATCTTTAACAGACAAAAGAGCACTTCAATAACGATCATGAATTAGCTTTTCGATGAAGTGCATGTAGCTTCGATGTGTTGCTTAGAATAGTGGGATTGGCTCCACACAGAATTATCAAAATACTTGAGAATATAACATAATAATCCATGTAGGATTATGATAATAAATGAATAGATAAGATGATATAAGATGATATACAATTGAGAATGAGGAGTTTCGTTTATATATACCCACGCAAGGGTTCCCTTAATCAATAGTCATGTCATTTGAGACATATCCCTTTCATTAGTAATAGTTATTATTTATTAATTAATTATTATGTTATGAATATCTATTATATATATATTTATGTTTCATAACATTTACCTTCCCTTAAAGATGGTTTGTCCTCAAGCATAGTTTATGGAAGACTTATCTCTTGCTCTAGCTTGTAAGTATTGTCTCATGCTTCTTCATTATTTAGTTAGTAATCATTGAGGACCTAAAACGATAGGATATTCTAAGCGCTAAATAGAACTGTCAAATTGTAAAGGAGTTTGCCCATCTTAATTCGATCTTCTACGGATTTGCTTTTTTATAGGGTTCTTGGAAGGAACTTGATACATTTCTACTCCATGATCGTTTCTATTTTGACCCTCCTTGTAGTGGAAGTAAAATTCTTTGATATAGTGGTTATTTGTTTATGTTCATACATTGATTAATTTAAAAGTATCAACTTTTGTAATAATCAGGGATGTCGATAAAACATCCTTACAGCGATCTTTATTTCCTATACTTGCATCTTTTTCTTGATTAACTTTGGAATTGAGTCTTCTTGATATCCATGGCTTGTTTGTACCTCGATATTTGTAAACTTCTTTACATCAGTTGGATTAGCCTCCTTTTGAGTTGTCTTCAAAAGATTTGATTAGATGCATCATTGTTTCCTTATCGACTGATGATGTTTTGCGATCTAGTTTCTCTTGTAAAGTCTTCTTATCATTAGCTTCAACTTTTAATTTGGAGTTAATAAACTCTTACGATTATGTCGTCTTAATCATTGAAAAGTTCTTCCTTATTTTTTTGATTTATTGTCTTTTTGATTCTAGATTCTCCTTCCTTTCTTTAGTCCTTTAGATTTTAATTTGTTCAAGTAACTTTTAGTTAAGGTTCCTTAGGCAGAGGAGATTTCTTCCTCCTTTTAGTTGATTTCTCCTTGAGACCTTGATTTCTTGATACGAATTTGTATTGCCTTGCTTCTTGTCTTTTAACTTTATGATTTTAACTAGTAAATTTTGATTATTATTTTTTAATTGTAATATTTCTTTATCTCGTTCTAGTAAGTCTTGGTCCATTTTGTCTTTCGGTCTTTAGTTCTTCATTTTGTACAATGAGTTCCCAAATCGCTCTTCCCCGAGTAGCGATTATCTTTCTGTGTTAACCCATTAAAATATATTTTCTTCTCAATTTCAAACTAAAATTTTCTATTGCTCGCTTTATAATGTCATAATTTGCCTTCCAATATTAAGTGATTTGTATTTGAATTATCTTGATGTTCTTCCATAATAAATGATTTTTAAATGTTTCTTCAATCATTTTTAAAAAAATTCGTTTTCCTTATACTTCACCCTTATAGCATATACTTCACCTTTATTTTATAATTAACCCCTTTTATTGATACTTTTTTATCAAATATGATTACCTTTTTACTTTTCTTGGCATATAATATATATATCAAATGACTTTTATTTCAGAAAATAATATATATATATATATATATATATATATATATATATATATATATATATTTTGGCTTTTTCCTTTACAACTTTGTACTTATAGTTTTTCCTTTTTCCTTCAATATAAAAAAGCACCTTTTGACTTTATAAAATCATCACCTTTTCATAACTTCACCTTTATTTTAAATATTTTCCTTAAAACTTATGTGATTGACTTATAATAATATATTCCTTTATATTTGGAAGTATATATATTTTTAATCCTTAGACCCACGTTCATAGTCCTTATACACACTTGTAGGCATTAGGCTAAGTCCTGCTCATAGTGTCCTCAGGAGGCACAATGCATAGGTTCAAAGTCCACCTTGTCACTTTGACTTGAACTTCTTAAGATCTAGGCTAGCTCCTAGGGGAGCCAAGGGGGTAGACCCTAGTTACTAGATGAGATTAGAGTTTTGATGTTCTAGGAGTTGGTTTTAATTGGTTAAAAGGTTAAGGGGTGTTGTAGCCTATTAAATGCAGTTCAGCATAAGCAATCATGAAGATTATCTATGTTGAAGGCATAGATGGTTCTACTTGGGTATCTGTTACCCCAGCACTTAAATTTTTTTAATCGAAATTTCCGCACCCCTGAGTAGGTTAATAATGTAATAAGTCTGCATGGATCATGGATTAGGTCCAGTGCATGGGTGATCCCGATGGAGGAGTTCAGCACTTTCATCGGAGGTTTTATCCTCCCGAGGTTGTCGACCGGACAAGCTCTTGGCCGACTTCCTTGAGTTTTTCCCTCATTGACTTCCTCCAAAGTGGTGGAAGAAGCCTGCAATCTTGGCTCATTCTTGGGTAACCTTGTTTAGGAATGTTGTAAAATGACCATGTGAGGCGTGTCTAAAAGTTTAACGGAGTCCGTCCAAGTATAGCTAGAGTTTTTAGTTTCGAATTAATTAATTGATCGATTAATCCAATTAATGCTAGGTAATAAATATATAAAACTTAGGTTCCATGATTTTTGATAGGGGTATTGTACTCAAAAGAAAACTAATAAGACCCCCTACACCCGTGTACCAAGTTTCAACTTCAGTGGGACAAAGTTGCCTTGGAGTTGTTTGTCCGTTTAGGAGTTTTTGGGGAAAAATAAAATGGGTTTTAATTGCCAAACCCAGAACATGGTAAAATGTAATTTTTGTAATAATAGTGGACCAAATCAAGTGAGTAAGAGGCATAGTGATGAGAAAAGACCCACCTAACCATTCCCTAACCTATCCCTAGCAACCCCACCTACCCGATCTAAAGCCATCTTTAATTAAAATTAATTTTAATTGGTCCCTATATATAAGCCACTTTTAATTAAAAAACCCACTTTTTAATTAAGACAAGTTTTTTTTTTCCCACGTGAGCTCATGTTTTACTCATTATGTAAAGCATATTTAATTTAATAACTCATTTACATGAGTTATGCCCCCCTTACCCACCTTTTAATTAAATTAATTATTAATTAAACTCCCTCATACGTACTATCCTCTTGACATTTAATAAATTAATCATTTATTAAAAGGTTTGGGCCCCTCCTCATGAGGTCGCCCCTCCCACTTAATGATTAAAAGTTTCTTTTAATTAAAAAAAAACGTTTAACTCTCCCTCACTCACCTCATTAGGTTCCCTCCACGTCACACTCTTCATTCCCCCTTACCTCACGTTTTGGACATTCACTTGTTTAATTAATTTAGTAACTCACATTATATGAAGTGTGGGTCCCTTTCCTCAATCATCCGTCCACTCTTCCACTCCTCACGTCCCTAAACTAACCACACGCATTTTAGACTCCATGTCCCCATGCTCCACGCACCACACCCCTACCTCACGTAACTCCCTTGTTATTTTGAAAACTCTTTTGATTGAGTGGTAGACCCTCCCTCCTCCATTACACCCTGCGCCTTTCCCTTATCCCTCCGTAATCCCTCTCCCTTCCGTCACCAATCCTCCACATTTTAGTGGAAACTTTCCTTTGTTTACAGGCGTGACTCCTCTCTTTTCTACTCCGCTTCCTCATTCCCACGTAAGCTCCTGCCTTTTCCCATTTTGAAGCTTCACGTCCCCCTCCCTCATATATTTAGGAATCTTAAGCTTTTAAGTAGTCACGTGGAGTCCTCTTCCCTAAACCCTCCTTGCCATTATAACCTCACTTACCTCCTTTTCTCCCGCCCTTCCTTTTGTTTTTAGTTAAAAGCACAGCCAGAAGTTGAAACATCCAGCATAAGAAACATGCATTTTCCTTGAAGGGAGTACGTGGGCCTCCTCTTGGTTCCTATGTTTCCCCTTTTACTTGCTTTATCCCCTTTCTTTCACCTTTACTTACCATTTCCTCAACCTAAAAGCCTATCTCCTCATTGGTGATTTTTCTCCATGAGTTGTCCCTACCCTTGGATGCTTTGACAAGTGTGAAGATCCAAGAGGGGAGTCTCCTTAGTTTCTTTGGCTATTTAAGAAACCTCTCCTCCTCTTTTCTCCACCTTTCATTTGGCTGGTAAGGATTACTTTCCACTAGTTTTCTATCCCATTCTCTCATACATCTCACATCACTGCCATATTCTTCACTGGTTTTTGGTTCTTCTATTGGATGAATAAAGAGAAACTTTGGAGGATATTTTGGATTGTAGGATTAGTCTCATGATCAAGATCACATGAGAAGTTGTGACATTGTTCTTACTCATCTTGTTGTTTATATGCAAGCATTCCCTTGTAGAATTAGTTTGTTAGGATGAACTAAATAGACATTAGTGTTGATGGTTTATGTATTTGATTGGTTAGATTTAGATCATGAATTAGTTAAGATTTATTATGCTAATACAATACTATCTTTGCTATAGATCTACTTGTTTTTTGAGTTGCAGGTTGTCTCACAGTTTGTGGAGTGGATGAGTCTTTTAAAAGCAGTTTACAACCACTTCACCATTACACTCTGACTTTGCTTTTAGATCCGATATCTTTCTATCATTCATTTCCATTTTATGTAGTATACTAACTCATTGATAGGTCACAAAAATATATTTTTCATGTTATAATACTTGGTTGGAAATTTTGTCTTCACCTGAGAAATTTACATGTAAATATTGGTTGTTTTGCAGCTTTTCCATCAAGTTTTGCTTGCTGATTTTGCGGAGACAGTGATATACATTGAGGGTACAAGCTGCATGCAACACCTTGGAGGCTTTCCCAAGCTCTCTCCTTGACTTGGGTGACCTTGTTCTCCTCTCTTCTCCTTCATTTCTTGCAAATTTATGAAGTTTTCTAAATAGTTTTGAGCTCATAAAAGTAGCCTAACTTAGTTAGTCATTCTTTTGTCAATACAACACTTAGATTAACTTATCTCTCATTCCTTTATTTGTTTTATAAATCAATCTAATAATGTTTGTTAGCATTTTCAAGATAGTTCTTGCACAGGGGTAGGCTTCAGCAAACGTCGCCGTTCATATTCGGGGAGGCATCTCTGTTTTCATCAGTGTTTGGACTCAAAACCCCCTTTTAAGTACAAGTTTATCTTGGCATTAGTAACTTCACTTGCTTAGGCATCTTGGGGAGTTATCTGTATCGCCATGGCTTAAGGGAATAAACTTGTAAGTAATTGTCTTGCCTAAAAGTTGATCATCTCTTAGTTAGTTTTCATCTACAAAGTTTAGTCTCTTTCTAGTATCTCATATGCTATTTTTTTCATGATAAATGGTTAGATAGCTTGAATGTGCTCACATGATTTAGATCTAATATCTTTTAAGTTATTTAGCTGATCTCATAACATATGTGGATATTCTAGTAGTCTTTATTCGATAAGTTAATCAATCCTTCTAAGCTTTTAAATTTTGGTAACTTAGCCTAGCATTGAAGTGGTATTGTTTAAATTTTTATTGATATATTGTTAAATCATAACTCACTAAGCTCACGGCCTTCACTTTGTTGGAGGCATACTTGATGCTCACGGCCTCCTTGATTTGGAACACAACACATTCAGAATTTGGTTTAAGTACTTAAAACTTTCATGATATAATTGCTCACACACCTTACACATACTGATATGATGTTGATGGTTTAAATTTTTCACAAGTTTAAGGTTTAATTGCTTATGGTTTAGCATTCTTGTGATACGATATTCATGGTTTAGATGTGATGGTTTTAAAACTCATTTCATGCTCTAACTCATTTATCTTTTAAGCTCATTCACATCTTAACACATTTTAAACATCTTTATCTCACATCATCATGCTAATGGGTTAAACATCTAAATGCTTTAAAAGTTTAATCTCTCTTTCCCTTTCCAGTATCATTACATGGTTTATAGTTCATGGTTACATAGTTAATATCTTTTGAGTATCTTTTATGTGATGTTACATTGATGTTTAAACACTTGCTACAATATTGCTATATCTCTTTATGTGATGATGATGGTATAAGCATTTTCTTTTAAGCACACGTTTTGGATAATTTTGCTCACGGCCATTAAGCTAAATCATTAAAATAAAAGTATCTAAAACTTGTTAAAATACACCAACACACTTTAAAGACCCACACGAGGGTCCCTAAAACAATTAGTAACATTTTAGGGTCTTCGACAACTATCACGCCATCTAAAGCGGGTAAGAGGGCCAGTCTTTGAGGGAAGTGGCCGAGGATGAATCCGTGATTCGTTTGGGAGATCCCCTCTCGACTACTTCTTATTGTGGTGAAGTGTGGTGTGGAAGCTAAATTTGGAGTTCAAAGCCCGATATCTTGAGTAGGGTAGTTATTTGGTGGAATTAGAAGTTAAAGCACACATCTAGTTAAGGGGTTGAGAATCTAAAATACTTAAGAAATAACACTAGTTGCATAGATCACATTGTGTATGTTTGGGGAAGTAGATGTATCGATAAATGAGCATTACATGTGATAATCTCATTGCTATATCTCGTTATTGCAGCACTTGTCTTTATCTTTCATGTTGATGTGATTGTTTGATTATCATTGATATATCCCGTGAATTAATCTTTGTTGTGGTGTGGATCAACAAGTGATTGAGTATCCCACTTGGGAGGCATCCTTGCTTTGATCCTTGAGTGCTTGAGTGGTTAGATGCGAGTGGAGTCAGAGTGGAGTAAGTGCCACTTAGGGCATGCTTGGCCCCTAGGGTGTGAATTCTTTTATCTCTTGTATATCTTGTATGTTGCACATCTTTGTATATCTTATAAGCTTGTATAAACTTTGTAAAGTAATTCTAATTTTGGGGGTTTTGGGTAGTTGGATTTGATTAAATTGTAAAAATTACCTTATGTGAACCACCCTTAACTTTAGTTGACCCATTTGCCCAACCTTAGGCACTAGTCCTTAGTTGACTTAGGGAAAGAGTGACTTGCATTTAGACTTGGACTTGAACTTGCATTGCTACTTGTCATGTAGGTTAGCTTCCTTTGTATCTCATGAAATAAAACAACTCCTAAGATGTTTACTTTAAAAATCCATTTAGTAAGTAGGGTCTAACCCCCTTAGCTTCCCTAGGAGTAAGCCTAGAGCCGGAAGAGTTTGATCAAGGTGGCGATTAATGGCTGAAACTTAGACTTTGTGTCTCCGGGGGCACACTAAGTGAGGAGGACTTAACTCACGTTTGCAAATGTGCATTAGGGCGTATGAGAATCTAGCCTATGATGTCAATCAACAAATGCAAAGATGCAACTACCTAGAGTATGAGAGTCAGACCTTTTCCTAGGGCAATGGGGTCAACTAAAGTTAGAGGGAGGTTGATTACAAAATATTTACAAAAGTATTACAACAAGGCAAGTGCAATTAGATACAAAAAGAATATATCAGATATACAGTTAAGACTAGATACAAGATATACAATATATACTCACAAGTTTGCTCACAAGTGCAGGAATTAAAGATACATAAGATAAAGAAATCAACACATGAAATAAACACATGCTCTGTGAGGATATAGAGCTCCGTTGGATTGTTTTCAATGGCCAAGAGGCATAAAGCGCTCAAGACCAATCAAGAGAATGCCTCCACGGTGGATCGCCTTGAAGGATCACACCCCGAGATAAAGGAACAAAAAAATAAAAAAGAAATGTAAGAAAGCTTTGAAACTAAAGTCTTTGCAGTAGAGGAATATAACCACTTTAAGTAATAATTTTACAACACATAAATGACAACTTTAGTATGAAAGTAAATTGAAGGCAGTGGATGATGGTACCAAGGTATTATGTGGCCCATTTGCTTGGTGTTGTAGACTAAAAAGTGAGATCAGTGAACTGCAAGTGTGTAACTGTATTGCTTGGTGTTGTAGACTTAAAAATTGAATTAAGTGGTTAAGTTTGGAATTAATTTTAGCCCTATCTAGGTGTCAACCCAAAACTCTCCTCCCCCTATTACCAAGTGGTTGCTGGATGCTCAAGAAGTGAGGCAAGGAGGCCTAGCCTAGCTTCGCAGGTCAACCCTAAGGCCAAGTACTCCGGAAAATTTCCGTGGCTTTCCTCAAAACCCTAGTTTTTAAGTGGCGAAGATGGTGAGTTAAGGTGTTCTATTAAGTCTAATTAATGAATTTTAGATCTATAAGCTAAATAAAAGTGTGATTGAGTGCTTGTAGCTTGCTCAACAAGAGATTGCCGAAATACTGAAAAAAAGAAAGATGTGCAGGCTGAAGCCCTTTAAACAATGGGTTGCAAGTTAAATTTTAGTTTTCGGAAAAGGCCTTGGGGACTCCAACTAGAATAAAACGATTGAGTTCTTAGTTATTGTATTGCAAAAGTGAAGTGTGAGGACTGAAAGTAACTTGCGGAATTGTAATGGTTGATTAAGCCCTTAAGATATCAATACTTGCATGCATGTACATAAGATGAGTACTTAAGGAACAGTTGTTTGCATGTAAAGTAGAAGACATAAGCGAAAAATTAATTAATCAATTAGCGCATGCATGTGTGATGGGTGAAGCTTTAAGAAATTAAAAATTGCATACAAGGTAAGATAAACTGAAAGCAAAATAACCACGATGCCTCCACGGGCTCTAAGCTAGCATAAGTTATGAGATCTACTCTAGATTATTTTAAGTAAGCATGCATGTAGAAATCACAACTAATCTAGCTAAACTAAGCAAGAAAAGGAAACAAAAATAGATCTAATCTAAGACTTGCAAAAATAAGACGAAAAGGGAAGGAATGCAAGCCACTTGGGTACAACTCCTTTGGGCTTGCTTTACAATGATTTAGAATATTGAAGGAAAAGAGAAATGTTTATGACAATGAGAGGAGTTGTTTGAGGGTGTGTTGTGCACGAAATTGGGCAGTATGCCCTCTGGTCCTGGTGAAAACCTGCAAAAATCAGCAAGCTATTGCTTGCTGATTTGAGCTGCAACACACTCAAAAGATGTTATTAAATTTCTGTTTTTAGGTAGAAATTTCGTACATGTATAAACCAAAAAATTATAATGTTTTAATTGACCTATCTAAGCCTATTAGCTACTAAAATCATAAATGGAAGAGCATGGAAATAATCAGAAAACGTTTTGGAGTGTAAATGAGAAGTAAGAGCAAATCCGTGCTTGGATCTATCCCAATAGCTTCTCCTTGAAGTAATCTGCAAGTCTTAAACAAAACGTGAGATGAATAGATGATGATTGCAAACACTAATAATATAAACTAATTTCTATCATTTGTAAATGCGAATCA
>SNQJ01S0145883.1:0-24012 GCA_010110895.2 Picea sitchensis
AGTTAGAGGGCAACTCTAACTTTATAATTACAAACAATCATGCAAAATTAGTGTATACTATAACAAACATTCAAACAATATATATACATATATATATAATTTTATATAAAATTGACAAAATAAAAAAAGATAATGAATATATAACTAATTACCAGGGGACGATATTCATTCGATCTGGCATCAATGTGACCATATTTCCTACAATGTTTTGTAGTTGTTGCTATTAAAATTCTTATGGGACGTCTGAGGCAACATTTTTTTACAAGGGCAATAACATCTACCATCACCCTTTTCACCCTCTTTACTTTTTTCCCCACCTCTAACAACATGCTGCGACATTTTTACGCTATAAAATACCCTTTCAGAACCGTCGTTGTTATAGCAATATTGTCGCAACATCTTTAAATCGTCAAATATTTATAGTCCAATTTTAGGTCACTATCATCGTAATTGCGACGAACGTGACCTAAAAATATTTCCTTTTTACCTATTTATTTTAGGTCATTTTTAGTGGTCAATTTTAAGGTTATGTAAGTCGTCTCTCTTGTGAAGGACAAACTACATTTGTCGCTCTTGCAACGAACATTGACCATAATAATTTAGTCAAACTACATGCATCGAGATAGCGACGAATATGGGGTGGATTTAGAAAAATTGAACTTTTTCTCTTGCATGTTGTGACGAAAGAATACTTTCGTCGCAAGTGGTCGTCGCAAATTTTTCAATATGTAGTAGTGAAATCTATTTAAAATCAACAAATCAACAACTAATTATTTCAAATCTACAAATATAACCATCAATACAAGAAAGAATAGACTTAATCTATTCCAAAATCCTCCAAATTGAAAAAAAATATCAGAAATTTCACTAAAGAATAGGTCCATACAACTCCAATTTCTATTTGGTGACTAGAATTGTTAATGTGTATAGTTGTACGACTGAGCCTATATGTTTTTGAAAACTTCCTCCCTTTTTTGTTTTCCTTTTGTTTTGAACCCGGCTTTAAACAAAAAATTTCCCAACAATCCTAGCTTCAAATGATTTGAAACCCTTTTGGCTCTTTGATGTGTCATGATGGTGATCCCTCAATCTGTCTCCGCTGAGAGAAGTCCCTAGGTCTTTTCGTTTGCATATATTCCATGACACCTAGACTGTTGAAGTCATAAGAGTGGAAACCTTGTCTTTCAAAGGATCGAGACTCTTGATACAACTTCAATAATGTTGGAATCTGATACAATATAATGATAACATGAACACAATTAAAACCAAGATTGGATTCATAATAAGAAAATGAAATATTTCTTATAAGATGTTGCAAGCTAGTTGACTTAACCCACTTTATGAATGTGGGATAAATTGAGAAACACACTAAAGTGAAATAAAGCATAAAATAAACTAAAGT
The DNA here is from genome assembly GCA_010110895.2 of Picea sitchensis. Lineage (NCBI taxonomy): Eukaryota > Viridiplantae > Streptophyta > Pinopsida > Pinales > Pinaceae > Picea > Picea sitchensis. The sequence goes on from SNQJ01S0145883.1 coordinate 1,403, forward strand.
AAAAGAAACTTTATCAATTCCATCTCTAATATCTAATTGATCATAATAATCTAACATTTACTTTAACAAATACAATAATGTGCATGCATATCTATAATATCTCATTAGTATCCCTCAAATATCGATCCAACTACCCCTCATTATTAAACTGCATAAATTATTACCCACCCACTACTTTGTGGGTCTTAGTCAATGAGTATGGACACATTACATTAATCAATGAGTTCACACACTAACTACATACTGGGCCATATTCAATGAGTAGGGTCACATTATATTAATTAACCTCCCTAAGTACATAACATTCCACCCCCCTTCACATATTTTTTCCTCAAAACATGAGTGTAAACCCTATAATATGATATTATTAAGTAGTGTAATCAATTGGTACCAATCACGATCATTCATCCATCCTAATGAAATATGTCCATGGGGCCCATATTTTATTGTTCCACCTTGATATCCACTATAGTTTCTCCTTTGGTTTCCCTATTTTCATTGCACTATTGTAATATCCCAACTCATTGATTTTGTTCCTCCATATACCTCTATATTGGTTATTTTTCCAATTCTTCCTAGGTCCGTAGAAGGTATACCAATGCTCACATTATTAGCTCAATGAATGTTGTTTCTCATGGTAGTGTTGATGGAGATATGCAACAATGTTCATTATTTGTTCTTCTTTATTTAACTCTTTAATTTGTGATTTTTCTCATTCATGGTGCTCCATAGATTATTTCTCATGCTCTTCCATTTTATGCCCTGTGTTGGCATAGGGGMAGACCYAGGGTTCAATGCTTAAYAACGCAACAACAAAAMCCTAACTATCGGCCCTTCCAAAAACMCCTGCGAAGCAGGCGAAGTCTCACCCGAGGTAGAAGCAGGGGGGGTTACAGGATGCAAGTGTTTGTAACCAAGATGGGACACAAATCTGTGATAAAAACACTTCATAAAGTATTCTAGAAACACTTAGAAGGTGATATGTGTTATTTCATTAGCTTTATTATCATTGCAGAGCAAAGCCAAATACAGATCAGTGCGGTAACAACAAAGGCTAAGAAATTCAACCACTTAACACATAACATTAGGTTAGATCCAACATTCATTCATCTTTAAGACAAGTAAGCACTAAGAAACAACAGATCTATCTATCATACATAATAATCAAGGCACTAAGAAAATCAATAACATAAATAACAAAACACAGAGAAACCAAAGACACAAGATATGAGTGGTTCACCCCAGTGTGGGGCTATGTCCACCAATTGTTTCGTCTTCTTTATTATTCTTCAATATATTACATGCGGTGACTCCTATGCACTAAGCCACTAGTCGAGCTTCACATAGGACAGGAGATCTATGCACTCAACACCAGATCCTCCTTCCAAAACTAGGTCAAGGCACCTATCCAACTTCTCTATCGAGAACAAAGCCTTAACACATACACATTATGTTGCAAAAAGCAACTACAAACTACTTTCACTTAGCCACTTTTCCACTACTCTTCTATAATACATTATTACTTATTTATACTTTTGCAATCCCTTACAATAGGGACAAACATGGGAAAACCCCATGGGCTGACATCCCATAACCCATTACAAAAACCCTAGAAAAACCCTTATTGGGTCCACATAGCCTACAAAATAAGTGAGATCTACGATCTCAGCTCTGGCTGGGCACTCCATCTTCGAGTAGCTTGTCAAAGTCCAAAAGTGGTCCAAACCTGACCAAGGTTTCCTCAAAACTTGGTCGAGGCCCAATAGGCCCCCAACACTCACCTGTGACTCGTCCCGAGTCACTTAGGTCTGGGAAATGTTGATTCGAAGGCCTTGAGCTTCACTCGAGCTACCTTGACTTGTTGCTTCACCTAAGCCTCTTGCTTAAGGAGCTCCTGGATCGTCTTCTTTGTAACAGGACCTTTCGGGTGATGTTCCACTATTGCAACCACTTGGTCCAATTGCGAGCCTTGTCCCTCAATTTCTTCAAACACCATGTAGGCTTCGTCCTACACAGGTTGCAACTTATGTGTGACTTCCATTACCTTACCCTGGAGGGTAGTGATCTATTGTTGAACTGCACACTTCTCTTGGAATCTTTTCTTTCTTTCAACTGTAGTGAGTAGCTTCATTTGTGCCCGCATGGAGAATGCCTATTGTTGTGCCTCTTGTAACTGCGCTTCCATTTTATTTATCTCAAGATATTCTACAAGGCGTTCATAAGTCTGTGTGCTTCTATCGCTCAACTATTTGCACTCTGAGGCAAGGGCCCTTATCCTTATTAATGTTTTCTTGGAGGTTTCCTCCCTCTGACCGTGCACTTCCTATGGGGTGCTCGGTACTGCTTGTACCTCCAACTCTGTTATCCTCGCTTGAAGATGCTATATGGTCTCAGCGAGCTTCACTACTTGAGCCTCGACCAAATCCTATTCCTCTTGTGCCAAGCTAGGCATAGAGCAACATGCTTTATTTACCACTTCTTTGACCATAGTCTGCTCTATGAGAAGCTTCTCCTTTTCTCTATGTATCTTCTCTTTTTCCTCCTAGAGCATTGCCCAAAACTCTTCTCTCTCACTTTCATACGCGGTTACACTATACCGTGTTACTTGTAATTGCTCTAAGACTTCATCTTTCTCTTATTTCAAGGCTTCTATAGCCTTCTCCTTTTCTTCCTAGTTTTTCTGAAGTCGAGCCTCTGTCGCATATCCTAGTCTTCTCAATTGGGTTGGTTCATCCCCCAATTATGCAATCTGTTATGAGGAAGGCATAGTAGGTGGACCAAATGAATAGCTTGTTGTATTTCCTTCAGTTCCTTCTCGATCCTTCCATACAGCTCCTCCTGCTTCGCTCCATATCTCTGCAAGATTTCATCGAAAGCATCCTCCATTGCTCCGTGGATCAAATTGATATATTCCTCCATGAGCGTGGCCCCTAACTGGGGCTTACTGGCACACGTATTCTTTCTTGTTGAAGGTTTCTGTGGAGAAACCTTCCTCTTTTGCGGTGTTACTGTTTCAGTAGGGGGATATTTCGGTGGTGTAGCTTCACCTTCTCCTTTCTCATCCCCTTCTCCTTATCCATCTGCTTCATCTCCTCCTCGTCCTAGAGATCCAGATCCATTTTCTTTAGAGGCATTATCCTCCTCATCGGTCTCTATATTCCGAACTTCTTCTTGCTTATTCTTCTTCTTCTTTGCCCCACTGGACTATCTGACATGCTCAACTCGAGTGACCATGGGGATTCCTATGGTGTCAGTGTCAAAGAGATCTGCATCGAAAATGGGTACAAGTAACTCCTCCATCCATTCCTTGGTGATCTACTCCATGTCCTCATATGTTAGCTTATAGTACGATTGTAACTCTTCCTTGTTCTCATCTCTGTGCGCAGTGATATAGATAAAATGCATATATGCGCAGAACTTTGCTATCGATCTATACTAGTGAAGGTTCTGTGGTGTCATGCGTGGAAATGACTCAATAGAAACTTTCAGTTGTTGATAATAAGCATGAAACACAGCATTGGACTGCCACTTCTTTGTCATGTTGTTGGTGTACCACAAGGTAGAAAACCTAGCGGCTAACGACTCTAATGGTTCGATCTCCAGGAAGGTGGGTCATTCAGGAATTTACTAAGCAACAAATGTGATCAAAATGATCAGCCAGCTGAATTGGAATTTGTATCATGAATCATGAGCTTCACGTCAGTCTTTCTCCATTTCATTGACAAGGTAACTCCCCCAATTCATCTGCATGCCCTCCACACATTTTCCTGCGAGGTCCACCACAAACTCGGTGACCTGTGTGGGGTAGTTCTTTCTTATGAGCTTGTCAACTATGAGTTGGAAAGCGAGGCACACTATGCCATCCTATATAGAGGATACCTTATAGCCTTTCCTTTTTCAACTTCGTCGTAAGCCTCCTTCATGCGTTGTGCCAAGGAGCGTTCTGAGGCCTTCCCTGGGTAAAATTGTTGAGGTTTAGGTCCCTTCATGCTTAATCTTGTAATTTGGTGGATCAACGTCAGATCCACAGTAATCCTCTAGTCGATACACAAGTATCCTCCATGATAGCACGAAAAGAGGAGTTTAAGGCAAACGTTAACCTCCTCGTGATGACCAAAATGGGGAATCTTCATCACATTTAGCATGGTAGACTGCGCTAGTCCCTTAATCCATGGCTAGGAGACGAGGCAAGGCTTCTTCCTAGTTGATTTCATCATATATCGATGGGGTGCTAGCATAGCATATTTATTTATGTCGCCTATATTGAAGTTGTTTTCTTCAGCAACGAGATTTGTCCTAGCTAGCTCCCGACTACAGATATTCCTTTTGGAATGTACGTGGTGAACAAAGTGTACTCATAGTCTCATGGAATGTTGTCATGATTAACTGTGCTAGCCAAATTTGGGATATATTCTGGTAGGATGGAAGGTATCTACTTCACATTAGCCATATCGCCACGATGCTTACTTCGTTGCTCAATCGCGGGGTTGACATGGCCAGAACGTCATCTCATTGAAGGGGAAGCCTACAGTCCCCTAGTCAATGATGCCTGGACACCTTTAGATAACTGTCTAATGGCCATTATATTCTTTAGGACCTCCTCAAAAGACTTCTCTAATTCAGTAGGTTCGCCCAACATTCTCAATGTTAAACAGACAGGTCAGGGTAGGCGAACAAATAAGCGAGGTAGACAAATGGACATTGACGTCTAGTTTTTGATAACAAAACTCGACACATAATCAATTATATGTTAGCTCAGTTAATCATGGGTGGAAAAAAGTGGTCTCGACACAGCGTCCGACGGGTTAAATAAGCGGGGTCTCGTAACAAATTCTTCCAACAGGTAGGAATTATTTCATCAATACGAATATGTTTGTTATGGCGCGATATCAACGTCTCAAAAGTGGTCCATCCACCCATAAATGTGTTTTATAATCGTTCTGGAGTGTCATTCTAATAGTCGGGGCACCTCCAACGGTCATATAACTTTGCTAGGCCAAAGTCCCATTCTACACGGTCCTCCTGTTCCAACGAGGTTCAAATCCTTTGAACCTGCCTCATGCGAGGTTCTAGTCTATGAAGTCTTCCATCCAATCTCTATATCTTTCTATAGATTTTCCATATTATCTTTCTTTTTACTGAGCTTCATTGCCTTCTTTCCTATGATCTGTGTCTCTATAACTGTGTCTGGGATCCTCTTTCCATTCTTATTCTTATCTTCTCCTAGCGTAGTCACACTACTGGTGTGCTCTCAAAGGGTCTGAAGTTAATATCCCTTCTCTTAATACTTCCTGGGTGGATATACTTCTTTCTTTCATGGATAGGTCCTTCAAACCTTCTTGTATTCTTTCAACCTTGACAACTAATTCTCTTTCTTTCTTTTTCTTCGACTTATCCTCTTGTTCTTCTATTAGTCGATCTATTTTTCTAGCTATAAAATCCCTTAGTTCTTGCTTTTTGTTTTCTGTCTCTTCTTCCTATGCTTTCCTTGTGATTTGATCCCTCTCAATCCAAGTCTTTCCTAACAAAAGTGGGAAAGGAGTGTTTTTCTCAACAAACTTAATGACTTCAAATTCCTCTTCATTCGATGTTCCATGGATAATAATAGGTACATTAGTAACTCTTCCGCATAAAGTTATCATCTTCCCCTTAAACAAGACTATTCTTACCAATGAAGGTACCATAGTAGGCTTTCCTAAAGTTTCCCAAGTGTCTTATGTCATAATATTCACTTGTGTTTCTTCATCCAAGACACAGTCTATGTCGAAGTCTTATATTATTTCACTTATGAGTTGTTTTACTTTCAGGATCTCTGGTAAACTGACATCTTTGTGAACATCCATCGTTTCTTTCAACTGTAATAACATAGTTAGATATTTCTTTGATTATTTATCTTTATGATTCTCTAACATGCTCTTAGTCTCTTAACTTCCTTCATAGTTTTCTTGTCTCATGTTCATTCTTTAAACTTTAGCAATCATTCTTGGACAATCCTCAACCTTATGACCAATAGTTTTACAACAAAAACAAACATGACATGTACCGGGACACTCCTTAGAAAGATGTCCCTATCTTCTGCAGTTATAGAACAATGTCTTTTCCTCTTGTATGTTCCCCAACCTCTTATGTATTGTGCACTAGGATCAATGTGTTGGACCTGCAATCTGCAAAGAATTCTTTCTAGGTTCCTGCATCCACTTATTAGTCCAAAAACTCATTCTATACATAGGATTAACATATCTTTCTTCATTTCTATTAGCTTTACTTACATCAACTCTTTCTTCCAACTGCACCCTAGCCTTCAAACTAGGAAAAAATCTATTAAACATATCTAAATTCATGCTTTCGAAACAAAAATTTTCACTTATCTTACTCGTATAAAAGCACAAAGCTTTACCTTTCTTCGGATCTTACCTCTTTTCTTTGGATCAAATTTATTTCTTAGCATAGAGCTTCGCAATTCAAGTAGAGTACTGCACACTTCAGTAGAAGATCTACACACAGAGCTTCTCTTTTCTTTACTTCAGTTCCCAACAATCATAGTTTTAGCTCCTGGCAATGAAACCATTTGTTGGCACAAGGATAGACCTGGGGTTCAACACTTAACACCGCACCAACAAAACCCTAACTATCATCCCTTCCAGAAACACCTGTGAAGCAGGAGAATTCTCACTAGAGGTAGAAGCAGAGGGGGTTATAGGACACAGGTGTCTGTAACCAAGTTGGGACATAGATCTGTGATAACAACACTTCACAAAGTATTCTAGAAACACATAGAAGGTGATATGTGTTAGTTCATTATCTTTATTAACATTGCAGAGAAAACCCAAATATAGATCAGCGCAGTAACAACAAAGGTTAAGCACTTCAAACACTTATCACATAGCATTAGGTTATATCCAACATTCATTCATCTTTAACACAAGTAAGCACTAAGAAACAACAGATCTATATATCATACATAATAATCAAGGAACTAAGCAAATCAATAACATAAATAACACAACACAGAGAAACCAAAGACACAAGATATACATGGTTCACCCCAGTGTGGGGCTACATCCAACAATTGCTTCGTCTTCTTTATTATTCTTCAATCTCTTACATTCGGTGACTCCTGTGCACTAAGCCACAGAGTCGAACTTTGCATAGGACAGGAGATCTATGCAATGAGCACCAGATCCTCCTTCCAAAACTAGGTCAAGGCACCGAGCCAACTTCTCTATCGAGCACAGAGCCTTAACACATACACATTTTGTTGCACAAAGAAACTCAAAACTACTTTCACTTAGCCACTTTTCCACTACTCTTCTACAATACATTCTTACTTATTTATAATTTTACAATCCCTTATAATAGGGCCAAACATGGGAAAACCCCATAGGCCGACATCCCATAACCCATTACAAAAACCCTAGAAAACCCCTTATTAGGTCCACATAGCCCGCAAAATAAGTGAGATCCGCGATCTCAGCTCCTCTTGGGCCCTCCATCTTCGACCAGCCTGTCAAAGTCCAAAAGTGGTCCAAACCTGACCAAGGTTTCCTCAAAACTTGGTCGAGGTCCAACACCCTGCTTGAGTTTCTTCTTGGGGATCTTCTTCTAGTGTTTATGTGGACCCTATTCTTATTTGTATGTGGACACTTCATCTAATTTGTTTGTAGGATTTGTGAATGGTTTCCCTCCAATGAATTATTTACATTCTACCTTTGGACCTTATTTTTTTAAATGAGAAATATCTTGCAATGTGATTTTATTTTTTCTATACCAAAACTTCATAAATTTCTTCTTCACACTAATATTAACCCTACCCAATGAGTCCATAGAAATATTTTTATGAAACAACACCTTACGAATGATAAAAATTCAATGAATAATAGTCCACTTCGAGGGGGAAGCCTCCTTTTACAATATGTTCAATGTACAAGAGATAATATTATCATAATACTAGGTCTCCTTGGTATATATATATAGGATAAAAAAGGTACAAATATTGAAAAGGTACAATGAAAGTTTCTAGCCAACCTACTAATATAAACTAGAAATGTAATAACTTAGTATCTAGGGCTTAATAAGGGGTATTATGTTTAATGTGGGGCTTTATGTAGGGATTAACATGCCCCTCCCCTTCAAACAGGTGATTTCATCAACACTAGACTAACCATGGGTGTTTCTGCATGAAGAAATAATCTTCCCATGTTGCCTCTTCCATTGGTAGGTTCTTCCATTTGACAAGGAACTTTGTAATTTCTCAATTACACAGTTGTTTAAATTTGTAATTTCTCAATTACACAGTTGTTTAAACCTTGTTTCAAGGATTTTTTTTTATTCTAGTATGATTTTCATTCTTCCTTGATCTCTGGTAAAATATTTTTGACTAGGATATTGTCATCGATCACCTTCTTTAAGAAAGAAATTTGGAGGCAATTCCAATTTGTAATTCATACTTCCAATCCTCTGCAACATCTTATAGGGGCCATAATATTTGGGTGATAATTTATTGTCCTTATTTTGTTTCTTGAGGGACATCGTTTTATATGGTTGTAGTCTAAAAAATACCCAATCCCCCACTTCAAGTTCGCTTTCATTGCAATGTTGATATGCTTATTGTTTCATCCGATTTTGTGTCATAACTAAGTTGTCCTTCAATAGTTTGAGAACCTCTTGTTGGTTCCCTATGTGGTCCTCTGCTGCTTGAACCTTTTCAATCCATTTAAAGGGAGAATTGATGGATGGAGAGGATGATATCCATAAAGTGCCATAAATGGGGACATTTTTTATGAAGTATGAAAGGATGTATTGTATGTTGGTTGTGGATCTTGATTATCTTCCTAATTCATATGCAAGTCAAATATTTTAATTTCATAGTCAATCTGAACCATTCATTATAAGGTCACATATCTAACAATAGAAGTTATGTTAGGTTTTTTTTCCCTAGAAGGAAACCCTCTTTTATGAGGGAATTTTATTGTGGCTATGTATTATTGAGAATATTGTATTCTGAGAGAGGATATTGTGAGAGAAATAAAGGACATTACAACAGGTTTGTTGTAGTTTGAATCCCTTCATTTTGTTGGATAATATAAGGAAGGACATGGAAATTTCTCTGGTGGACATAGCCAACACTCAGTGAACCACGTATATCTATGTCTCTATTGTATTGTGTATCTTATGTGTTTTATTTTGGTATTTTTTTATATTTTATTGCTCTGAGATCTTTTTTTTCTAACAAGTTGTATCAAAGTGAAAGGTAACTCGCAGGAAAAGAGGGTTCCTGGTTCGACTGGGAGAAATGGCATAAGATGGAAAGTTTAGGGTCGAGAAATTTAACAGCCAAAACTACTATTTATGGAAGATTATTTATATTAGAAGGATCTATCCCTACCATTAGGAGTAATAACAAAGAATCTGATATCAATGAAGGATGAATAATGGGAGGTTCTTGACATAAAGGTATTAGGAAACATATGACTGAGTCAAAAAACATCGGTGTCTTTCAATATTTCAAAAGAAAATACAACGAAGGAGATAATGGATGCATTGGATAAAATGTATGAAAAATCCTCAGCGTACAATAAGGTATTTCTAATGAAGAGATTATTTAATATGAATATGTCATACGGTGGGTTTGTTGCAGATCATTTAAATGAATTTAATATGGTTACTAATCAACTAAGTTCTATAAAATTGGAAGTTGATGATGAGGTTGGGGCTCTTCTAATCCTTTGCCCATTTCTAGAAATATATAATGCCTTGGTCATGGTTGTAAGTAACTCTGTCTTTGGTTCAAACACTCTAAAAATTGATGATGTTGTTGGTGTTATCCGTAGCGAGGAAATGCAACAGAAAAGCACCGACGAGACATCAGGTAATGCATTAATTGTGGAGAATAAGGGAATAAAAAAGGATAGAGGAAAGGGCTCAGGTAACCATGGGAATTATAGGAAGGGAAGATCCAAATCCAGACTAGGAAAGATGGAGTGTTGGAATTGTGGGAAGAAAGGACATATGGAGAAATAATGTAGAGTTCCAAAGAAACAAAGAGATGGACAGCAGGAGAAAAATCAGGAAGCAAATGTAACATGTGATGTGTTACAATATGCTTTGATTCTTTCTATAGATAATATTTTTGAGTCTTATGTAGTAGATTCAGGGGCTTCATTTCATACCACACCCCATAGGAAAAAATCTCTATGTTATGTTCAAGATGATTTTGGACTGGTTCATTTGGGTGATGATGCACCATGAACAATTGTTGGAATGATAAGGTACAAATAAAGAAAAAGAATGGAAACCAATGGTTGTTGAAAGAGATAAGACATGTTCAAGATCTAAGGAAAAATCTGATTTCAACTAGGAAGTTGGAAAGTGAAGGTTGTATATCTATATTTATAGATAAGGCATGGAAGGTCACCAAAGGATCACTAGTGATAGAAAAAGGAGAGAAGGTAGGTACATTGTGTTAGAACTCTGTAATTCCCCGAGGTTGTCAAGGGTAGAATAAATTGACAGAGGTAACTTATCAAAACCACTTTTGAAACTGGGATCTAGCCCTGATAGTTTCAGAGAGGGATCTCTCTATATGATTTAGATTTGTTTAGGTTTTGGATATTAGGCTAGTTAAGATAGTCTAAGTTTGTTTGTTTGTTTATAAAAGTTGGCTGAATAAATGCATTAAACTTCCAATGGGTTATGGGGTATGTATTAAAGATCAGGATCAGATGTAGATTTTTATGAGGTTTCTTCACAGGGAAAGACAGTAAAATTGTTGGATCTATTTAATATTAAATGAGATGAATAAGACAGAAAAGATGAGAAAGACCACCAAGCAAAGAAGCAGTTAAGAATTCCTTTACTTGATATCAGATGAATAAAATATAGACCATTAAAAGACCAGAGACAAAGTATGAAGGATAAATTATGTTCTATTGACTTCCTTTTAATGATTATAATCTGAAAAACATAAGTGATTACAAAGACTAGAAAAACATTTAAAAGAGAAAGAGAAACATCACCAACAATTAGACACAAGAATCCTGTAAATTGGCCTGTTTTATTATTGGTCGATCCTTTTGAAAAGATTACACAATAGCTCCTTGGGTGCAAAAATCAACCCTCAATACTTCAAAGGAAGAAGTATTTACACAATAGTTTACATCTGATCCTGTCATAAATGACCGGGATATTATGGAGAAAAAAACTAACTAACTAGATCTCAAATTACAAAATATAGGAATGTTGTTGATCTATTCGGATCCTTAGTGTTGATTTTGTGGAAGCAGTTGTTAACTCGTAATATTTGACTTGACGGTTTGCTCCATGCTGAATCAAAACTCCACATCACTTTCACTCAAGTAAAGAACACAAATATTCCCATCTATTTTTACTAAGGATGGCAACCTTGAGTAACTTTCTGTATATTTCGTTCATCTCAGTGTACTTGGCAAAAGTGGGCTTTGTGATGAAAATGTGGTTTATCTCATGTTGGATGCTCAGGTCCAACTGTAATGTTTCCAGGAAATCCTTTCCAGTAATGCTTCCCTGAATGCCTACAAATTTGGAACCATCATTTTCCACTATATTGATCTTATGCTTGTAATATAACAAAGAGAGAATCTTGACATTTATTACCAGTAGTCCAGGAAGGCCCTTCTTGTGAAGTACTTCAATCTTGCTGAAAAATCTCTGAACTCCAATGTCCATTACCTGAGCCTTCTCCTCCAGTTGCAGCATCAATCCTTTCTTGGTCAAGACCTTCTTGACCTCAAGGATAATATTTTTTCTATATTAAATCTCCAAAGCTTCCAACTCCTGCTTTTTCTTGGAGTTTAGGAACCTGATGAGTTCAATGACTTCTGTAAGTTTTTCTCCCAGCTCTTCCTTAATTTTTTCAATTGCTTCTCTGGCCTTCTGTACCAGTTCATGTTGCTCAAAAATAATTTGTATCAATGGTCACATCTCTTCCATGGACTTGCTAATGTCCATCTAGATGTTTTTCTTGGCTTCAGATAATGTCTTGGCCATGACAGTCTCCTTCTGCATCTTTTGTAGTTGTTGACTGAGTCTTCGATTTTTATGGATTTTTGCATGATAGTTGGATTGGAACATGGACTTTAGATCTTGGAGGCTTTTCACTTATTCTTGTAACTTTATGATTTCCTCCCCTTGAAGGGACATATCTTCCATGGACTTCACTAACTTCTCAGAAGCATCTGGAACTTTCACTAAGATAGCTGATGGAATCTTTGTTGGTGTTGTTGTTGTTGTTGTTGTTGTTGTTGTACTAACTCCTATGAGAGAAACTGCATCCAGTGGGATAACAACCACCTACACACTATGTTCTTTATATTTAACCAATTTGTCTAACTCAACCTCCATCTCTTTTATATGTGCATTATGCTCCATGATCAACTTTAACATCTCCTCTTTGTGGCCTTCACTTTCAGCCATTTCGTTTTCTTGTGAATCTTTAGTGGCTGGAAGTTTCAGTTGCTTTCTCAAGGAGGCTATATCAACATTTTTCTTCTTCAACAATTCTTTAGTTTCCTTGACATTCGATGGGTCATATCCAATATTCAACACTAACTCTTCTAGGGATTTGATCTTATTGTCTTTGGCCAAAGCGGATATCTTTTCCAGTTTCAGTTGAGATTGGATATTATTCAGAGACACCTGCAATTTTGCAGTAGTCAATGATGTATTGATCAATGTGGAGAAAATCATCTCCCCTATTTTCCTATGCATGTCCATTTGATCAATTAGATGGACCTCCTTCACATGAAACTAGAAAGAATTTTTCTTGTAGTCAGTTGTTGTTTTGGGGTGAGATACTTGTGCTTGAAAGAATTCCATTTGCGTTCTTCCCTTCTCTGTGTCAAATGTTGATAGTAACCTATGATGGGCAGTAGAGGTCTTCTTCCAGAACTAGGCATATGTACTGTTATTCAGGAGTTCATTCCTATGTTTGATTTGTTTGTATTTGTCAAATATGTTTGACCCTGTTGGCTCATGAGAGGACTCATCTGAAAAAGTAGTGTCTGTTTGTTTTTTGGATGAATATGTGGACACTATGTGTTGGCTTCCTGAGAATTTTGAGGAATGTGGTCCCTCCATGATTATGGTGGACTTTTTTTCTCCTTCTTTAAGCAAGTATGTTGTCTGACCAATTTTATCCCTCTTCTTGTAAACTTGAAAATATTTAGTTGACACCTATGTGAATGAAGGTTAAACCTCTTTCCTAGATCTTTTTTCTATTTGTACCTGAGGAGTGTTGGTATGTGAAATGTTGATAGAGGGAGGTTGTTATTCTATCTCCAACAATGTGTTTTCTTTCCACTTAGTCTGGTTCATATACTTCTCTGCTTCAGGCTTGTGTGCATGGGCATAAGGAGGGTTCTTATGTTTGACCCTGAGTTATTATATGATACCAAATGGGTCATAATTCCATGTGAATCTCAGATTGAAATTCATATTTTTCAAGAGGTTGTTAGCCTCTTCTCCTGCACCTCTGTCGTTGCATATTAAAGAACCAATTTGGTTTTTTATTCTCAATTGTTGTTTCTTATTCGCTGATACAAAATGGATGGCATGAGTTTATCATCTGCTTGATATATTCCAATGCCAAGATCCTGACAAGGAGGTATTTTGGTAGTTTATATGGTGGCAATTCACATCCATATACTATCATCTCAGTATGGTTCTGGTAAAGATACCAGTCCCCTGTTTTGGCCAAGTCACACAGATGAAGAATTATCTAGACCTATTCATTGATTCTTGGTTCCATTATGTTGTTGAGCATGCACACCACTTGATGATAAAACTGATCAATGAAGTCTTTAAAGATGAACTCAGTGGAATTTTTCCTCAGTAGTGAGGTCCATGAAGTCACTGATTGAGGATTTCCTTCCTGATCAAATTTATGGAGAGAATAAGAGAATCAATATGCCTGAAAGAAAAGGAACATGTACACTAGCACTGAGGAGTACCCAAACATTCCTTCTGTTGAGAATTTGAAGAATTGTTCATGTATATTGTCAACCATAAATTGACTGAAATTAAATTGGAATGTAGCTTTCTCCTTTGTGGAGAAGATGGACAGAAAACCCAGGATAATTTCATCTACCCATTCATCAGAAAAATATCCTAGTAGGTAGCAAAGGGAAGAAATGATTTGATCATCCCTGACTGAGAAAATGGAAGACGGATAGGGAGGGTTTTATCTTAGGCAACTACGCATCTTCTGGTAGAAAGATTTCAAAGATTTTGGCTCTTTGGGGGGAGGAGAGTTTTTGATAGAGGTCATTTAGGACTTCAATGGAGAAAGGGTTGGAAGAATAAATTTTGGGTATTTGTAACATCTGGTTTATTGATTTAGGGGTAATGGTGAACAGGGTTTCACCAGATGAGGATGTGATGGCCCTTTGGTCAAGAAGATAATGGGATTTTCACTTAAGGGTGAATTTTGGAAAAAGAAAGGTCTAGGGAAACATGTATAAGGGAAAATTGAACTACCAGAGTCCAATTTCATCACTTTGATCTAAGAAAATATATTTTAGCCAGAAGAGTAATTCAAAAAAATCAAATTCACACTTCAGCTATGTAACTTTGTAATCTTTTTCAGCCAAGGGAATGCACTCTAGGTCAATGGGAGGGGGAAGAAACATATTTTCGACAGTTTTAGTGGTTTGATCCTTGTGATCCATAGCTAACAGAGATATGAAGGTGAAAAAATGATGATTGTGGTTACCCGGATTGATGGCGCCTATCGACGGTGTGTCTTGGCAATGATTGTGTTGAAATATGGAATCAGTGTTGTGTCAATTGTGTCTCGATCAATGAACAGTATGGAAATGGTGAAGAAATGGGGTTAAACAGTGCAGGTAGGTGTATGTTATGGCGTGGGTGGTGATTGGATGAATAACAGTCATGAGGGATATAATTGATTGGCTAATGGGTATGATGGGTGTGACGTGTGACAAGATTTAGAGGGCCATGGTGGAAAAGTGATGTGATGTGTGTGGCGTAGACAAGATTTAGAGGGCTATAGTGGAAAGTGATGTGAGTGGTATTGATGATGTAAGTTAGGCGAAGTTCCCAAAAGGGGTTAGGTGGTAAGTGGAATTGGTGGGGTGTCCGGTAAGATGTGAGGTTGACACATTGTGTGGGGGCCCACACGAGAAAACCACTTTCTATCTCCCCACACTTTTAAAGGAAGAAAGGTTGGGGGTTCCGGGGGGGTCTGAAAACCACTGTTGGTCATTGATCTGAGCGCTTCTTGATCAACCGTTGAAGAATGTGCACCCTTTAGTCGCAAAACGACAAAAGGTCATATCCCTGATAGAACTTAGGATAAAAAATATGATGTGGGTAGTGCTAGCTCCCCCTTCTTTATTTTTTTTTCACCGAAGTGTCATTTCCTAAGGTAAACACATCGAATTAACTCAAATAAAAGGTATTTAATCCATCCTTTTGAAAATGTATTGAAATGAGAAATATTAACCTAACTCCTAGCCTAATCAACTAACACATTAATCCAACTTAGACCATTGGATCAATAATTAATCTAACCTAATATATTTGGCCAAGGTTAGACTGTTTGGCCAAATTTATTCACTAACCTATCTAATTTGGCCAAGGTTAGACTGTAAGCCTGGATTATGAATGGGCCTTTCCATAAGTTGTCAATTTTTCCATGCTTTCCCTTTTATTCATTCCTTTAGTCCCATTTCAGTACTTTATCACCTAATTTGAAGTCATCAACCTTGGTTCTTCTGTCATAGATTTTCTTGATATTCTCTTGAATCACCTCAATTTCGTTATAAACCTCTTCTCTGGATTGTTGCAGTTGTATCATTTGATTTATCATTCTTTGGATTTCATTTGGTTCTACTTGTACTTCTTGCAATAGCTTCATGACAGGAACACCTAAAGAAGTGGGAAAGACAACATCCATTCCATAGACTAACTGATATGGAGACATACCAATTGACCTCTTTGTAGTAAGAATGTCCGCCCAAAGTGCATGTACCAACTTTTTGTGCCATGATTGTTTGTTTTCCTGCATCATCTTCTTGATAATGTTGACCAGACTCTTATTTGAAGACTTTGTCAATCCATTTCCCTAAGGTTAATAGGTTGTAGAGTGTCCTAAAGTGATATGATAATTACTGCAAAATTCTATCATCTTTTTTTATTTGAATGTTGTTGCATTGTCAGTGATAATTTTCCTAGGGAATCCAAATCTAGAAATAATGTTAGTTTCCAAAACTTTTATGATCACAACATCAGTGGCTTTCCTGGTGGGTACATATTCAATCCACTTGGTGAAATAATCAGTGGTTGTGAGGATCCACTTGTGTTGGCCTGATGAAGGTGAGTGAATCTCTCCAATAAAATCCAAACCCCATTGTTTAAATGGAGCTTCAACCGAAATTGGATTCAAGGGTAAAGGAAGAATTTTCCTTTTTCCTTCAAAGATCTTGCATTTGTGACAAGAGGTCACCTTTTTGTAGATAGATGCAAACAAAGTCAGCCAATAGAAACCAACTCTAATAATTTTATTGGCAGTGGTCTTCCAATTCAAATGTCCACCACAATATCCATCATGGAACTCCTGCAAAGATTTGCCAGCTTCATCTTTCAATAAATAATTTATAAGAATACCTCCAGCATCTTTCTAGTATAGATTGACATTCAAAATCCAATACTTCAAAGCTTTAGGTTTAAAAAATCTAGCTTTAGTTTTTGTCAAACCAGGAGGAGCTTGTACATGATGTAAAACATAAATAAGGTTTGTATACCAGGGAGATTTTGAGAAAACCTCTTTTACTTGTGGAGTCGCATACTCTTCTTGCTCATCGACTGCAACTGGAAAATTAATATTCAAAACATGAAAGTTTGACTCAACCATCAATTTGTTTAATCCTTGACCCTTGATAAGATTGGTTGGTTTGATCTCAATATCATACTCAAGGATCATATCAATCCATTTACCTCGTCTACCATTTGGATTTTCCTGGGTCAGATTATCTTTCACCACAACATTAGGGACATAAGAAATAATATGTGAGTGGAGAATATATACTCTGAAATCCTTAATTGCTTTCACCAAAGAAAAATCCTATTTCTCCATGATGTTGTAGTTCAATGCAACATCTATTAATTATTTACTGAATAATTCTATAGGTTGTTCTTGGCCTTCATTGTTCTTCTGTAAAAGGACTACTACAACGGTATGCTCAGAGGAAAAAGAAAATAAGAGGAAATATTTGGTGTAATCAGGATTGATAAGTACAAGGGATTGTGTCAAGGCCTATTTCACATGATCAAAGGACTACTTCACTTATTTGTTCCATTTTATTTTTGTATCTTTTTTAGGCATATTTGTTATGTTTCTGAGGAGTTCTGCTAAGTTAGGGATAAATATTCTCAGAAAGTTTATTTTCCCTATGAAAGACTGCAATTCCTTTATGTTTATTGGATGGTATATTTTATGGATGGCTTCAATTCTTCTAGGGTCTATTTTGATTCAATCTTTAGATATGATGTTTCCTAACAGTTTACCCTCCTCTAAACCAAACAAGGTTTTCTTGGGATTTAGTGAGATTCCGAACTTCCTGCATTTTTCAAAAAAAATTCTAAGGTGGAGTAAATGTTCTTCATCTGTTTTTTAATATACAGTTATGTCATCTAGGTATATGACAATAAATCTTCCAAGTTCATCCACAAAAGCAATGTCCATTTCTCTATGAAATGTGGCACCACCATTCATTAAACCAAAGGGCATTTTCACATACATGACAGTGCCCCAAGTTGTAGTGAACATTGTTTTTTCTTGGTCATCAGGGTAGACTAAGACTTGGTTGTAGCCAGAAAATCCATCTAGAAAAGAGATTCTACTTGATCCAACTACCTTCTGTAAAATATGATCCATTTTGGGTAGAGGATAATTTTCTTTAATGGAGAATTTATTAAGGTTTATGAAATCAATGCAAAGCCTGATTTATCTACTCTTTTTTCTGGTGAGAACTAGATTGGAAACCCATTTTGAGAACCTTAGTGGGACAATGATTTTAGCATCATACATTTTCTTAATTTTCTTTTCAATTAGGGGCATCAACTTGGGGTTAATTCTCCTAAGTTTTTGTTTGAAAGGAGTATGATCTTCTTTTATAGGGATTTTGTGTTGTATAATACCGGTATCATAGGATTTCAAGTCTTCATAACTCCATGCAAAAACATCTACAAATTCTTTGAACAGTTCAATATATTTTTGTTTTTGGGCAAGAGGTAAAGATTTCGATAATTTAATCATCTTTGGTTCCTCATATGTTCCTTTATTACATTCCTCAACATCTTTTCTAGTAGGTTCAATTTTTGGTTGTTTAGCTACATCAATGAAATCAAACAGTTCTTCCAAAGGGACTAACCTTCTAGGCAGAACGTTATCTTTTAATTGCAAAAAATCTGAATTTTCTTCTTTTTCATTTATGTCTTCTAAATATATTTTATTTACGCTTACATTTTCACTATCTACATCAATGTTTGCACACTAAAATTCATTTTTGGATTGCAGGAAATCATCAATATGTTCATCATTACCAAACACTTTCCAGTACTTGATATTGTCTAGGACAACAGGTCTACATTTCACCTCCACGATGTATTGGCGATTTGGGTGAAACAGTATTTTACAAGTGGTTGTTGAAGTAGCCATTCCATCAGCAAGTATATTTTGGCCTCTGGGAATCACCTGCAATTCATATTCATTAAAACATTGTAAACAATCCAAAAAAACATTTCTATAGGCCCTCAACCTTGGGTGTTTGGCAGAATACTCACCTTTTATCTGTTTAATGATAAGTTCATAATCACCTCTTATTGAAATTATTTTGGCACCAAGCTTTTTCAATAATTTTAGGCCAAGCATTAATGCTTCATACTCAGCTATATTGTTGGTGCACTGGAAATTTAATTTATAAGAATGGATTTGTGAATACCTTGCTTTTGGATTATGCACCCACACCCCGGCTCTAGATCCTTCTTTATTGACAGCACCATCAAAATCTAAACTCCAGAGAGGTTTTATCGGTTCATCATTTTGTATTGTCACTATTTTATCTTCCTCAGGGGTTGCTTTACTTTCCTCCAGGTTATACATATCATCTTCCAATTGTTCAATTTGATTATCCATGTCACCATCATTATATAAAATGAAAGCGTCTCGATCAGAATGAACAGAGTATAAAGGGTAGTTGTGTGGTTTCTCTAGACTACTAACCATGTACTTCATCAGTGTGTCCCTGTACAATACTCTCTGTTGACCAAATAAAGGAATGGTGGCATAGGACATGTCCAATTGTAGGGTACCCTATAATTTGGCACCCCATGATCGAGATAATAACATGCCATACTTTCGAGGAATATCTGCAACGAAAATATCCATTACCGTGCTTTTGGATAGGATTTGTGCCAAGGTAATACACAAGTCTTTGATCAGACCTATGCATTTATCTTTGCTTGAATCAAAGGAGTATAAGTCCTTCTAAGGCCTATTTATATCAAGCCCTAATTTTTTCATCACAACCTTAGGCATAAGGTTGTGAGAAGCACTAGAATCCAACATGGCATTGTGTAATGTCTTATCATGAATATTTAAACTGATGTAAAAAGGAGGAACAAAACCACCTTTAGATTTTCCCTCAACTTCAAGACCAAACAATTGTTTTGGTTGATCATCATCAATGTTCACAGTGTGTGTGCCTACTCCTAGTTCTATGTTCAAGGCTTTGATCACTTGTTATCGATAAGCATTCTTGTTCATCAGTTCTGACAGAGGAATAGGTATTTTCAATTTGGCCAATTCACTTTCCATACTGAATGTGGTAGGAGTTTTGTTTTGATTGTGAAGGTCTGATTTCTCAGCCACATTCTTTTGTATAGTAGGATTGGACTGACTAGTGGAGGAAACCTCAGTTTGAGTTGTCTTTGGTGTAGAGTCGGGTGTTCTTTTTGTAGGGGCCTCTAAGTTTTTCTTTTCAGGAACTTTATTGGCAAGAGTATCTGAGGGTTTCTTAATTTCAGAAGCTTTCTTAGTTTGGTTATCATTAGAATTTTTACTTCTCAAGTTGTATTTCCTATCGACTTCCATTATTGCATTTTCGAAGGATTTATGTTTTGACTCTTCCTCATCTACTTCGGTCTGTGAAAGGAGAAAAAGGTCATGTTATTCTTGAGTGAGAAAAATGGAATCATTGTCATTAACCCCCATAAGATTTATGTGAATTTCATATAATCCCTCAATATTTTCCTCCCCCTCATCATCATAGTTTTCCTGAAAGGGTGGCCTAATCTATTGATCAGGGCTTCTCTATTCTTGGTGTTCTCTTAGGCTCTCTTTTCCTGATATGGGGAGGATTTCTCCTAAAATTGGGATTTTGGATTTGAAGGGCGGGATGATTCTCTCTAGGTGGGTTCATGTCAGTGATTTCTAATCTCTTCATCATTCTCTCCATAGTTCTAACCAAAGAAATCTATTTTGGCATCTGTAGTGGAAGTGGAAGGTTCTTCCTTGATTGTGACTCTCTTTTTTTTTCTTTGCCTAGCTCTCCTAGCCAATATGTTTGCTTCAACTCTCACAACATAGTTCTTCATATCTTCTAGGGTTTCAGGGTTTCTTTCTCTCAGTTGGTAGGACATATTAGCATCAAATCCATCAGGGAACTTGATCAAGGCCAAGCCTTGAGGAGGTTTAATATTAGCAGGAATTGCATTATAGATATTATTAAAACGAGTGCAATAGCCATGTACAGTTTCCCCTTGGTTTCTTCTGATATTTTCATACTCAGATAAAATTTGGATTGGGTTTTCTTTACCTCCCATCTATTGAGAAAATATTGATGAAAAACAGCAATATCATCAATGTTATCAGCAGGTAATTCTTTGAACCATTTCTTAACATCACCTATTAAACTTTGTGCAAAGAGTCTCATTTGGAAATCTGCCTCATCAACTACCTGTAAATCAAAGAAGGCATTCATTATATCCACATGTTTTTGTGCATTAAGGGTTCCAGTGCCATCAAATTGAGGAATCGTAGTTTGATAGTCCTGGGGCATGTTATGTAGGGGAGCATCCAACACCAGGAGAGCATATCTTGCTGCCATGATTGGTGGAGGAGGTTGTATGACAACCTGTATAATTGCTAGAGAAGTGACATAAGATGTGGAAGAAGAAGGGTTGGGAAGTATAGAATGAGTTACTTGAGGATTGAAAGAGGCTGCAAAAATAGAGAGGGAAGAAAGATCAACAGACTATTGAAAATGGGATTTATACAAAGCTTGGTCAAGATTTGATGCTAGATATTGTAGTTACTCAAAATCTTGAAGGATATGTTGATCAAAATCCATTCCAGGAGAGAGTCTTCTAGGGGTTCTAGGTTGGAGGATGGTTTGATCTAGTATTATTTCATCCACAAAGATATCATATTTGGTTCTGAAAAGGCTATGCTCAAAAGGTAGGTCAAACTCAATGTCTTGGATTTTGAAAATCTTCTCTGGAAGAGAAGTGTCCCTAGGAATAGGACTATTACTCCCTTGACTTTTTGTTGTGTTTCTTTTTCTAATTAATTTTCCTAGATTCTCTACAACTTTTACAGCTTCTGGATCATGGTGAGATCTAGTGTGAATTAATTTTGGAGCTAGAAATCATACTTTAAGAAATCTAATTGAATATTTACAAATTTTAACGACCTCTAAACATTTATCTCTTGAAATTTAGATCTTTGATTGTTCAGAAATAAATTTTTCTTATCTAGAGAAGACAATTCATAAAGTTGGAATTTTTTTTTAGTTCCCCGGTATGGTTTCCACTATGTTAGCACTCTATAATTCCCATAGGTTTTCAAGGGTAGAAGAAATTGACAAAGGTAACTTATCAAAACCACTTTTGAAACTGGGATCTAGCCCTTCTAGTTTCAGAGAGGGGTCTCTCTGTATGATTTAGATTTGTTTAGGTTTTGGATATTAGGCTAGTTAATATAGTCTGAGTTTGTTTGTTTGTTTATAAAAGTTGGATGAAGAAATGAATTAAACTTCCATTGGGCTATGGGGTCTATATTAAAGATCGGGATCAAATGCATATTTTTATGAGGTTTCTTCACAGGGAAAGACAATAAAACTATTGGATCTATTTAAGATTAAAAGAAATGAATAAGAAAGAAAAGATGAGAAAGACCACCAAGAAAATAAGCAGTTAATAATTCCTTTAATTAATATCAGATGAATAACATATAGACCATTAAAAGACCAGAGACAGAGTATGCAGGATAAATCATGTTCTATTGACTTCCTTTTAATGATTAGAATCTGAAAAGCATAAGTGATTACAGAGACAAGAAAAACATTTAACAGAGAAAGAGAAACATCATCAACAATTAGACACAAGAATCCTATAAATTGGCTTGTTTTATTACTAGTCGATCCTTTTGAAAAGATTACACAATAGCTCCTCAGGTGAAAATATCAACCCTCAATACTCCGAAGGAAGAAGTATTTATACAATAGTTTCCATCTGATCTTGTCATAAATAACCAGGATATTATGGAGAAAAAA
>SNQJ01S0145884.1:6497-21148 GCA_010110895.2 Picea sitchensis
AAGCTTGTTTCCGCTGCATTTTACAGTTTCAGCTTATTTTGTTATTTAATAGAAAACCAGTTTTACTGTATCTCTGTTATTTTTGTGTTAAGTACCTGCTAATAATCGGTATTCATTTCGTTCTGCTCATAAAATCTGGATCAAGCACAGAAGAATAATTGTCCTGATTTATGAGCCTATACCATTCACCTAACTAGGCCATTCCTTCGGCACTAAAAAAAGTGCAACCTGGAGAGAATGAGTATGCCCTAGGGAATGCATGTCCCTGATTGTTGAACCTATACCATTCACCTAACTGGGGCATTCCTTTGGCACTAAACAAAGTGAAACCTAAAGAGAATGAGTATGCCCTAGGGAATGACTGTTCGGACCATTTCCTAAGGAAATGACTGTTCTGCACCAACCTCCAAAATGGACCATTCTTTGAAACTTCTCACAACTATGAACGTCGAAAGAATGACTTCCCGGTGAAGTGGACCATTCTACTTGACCACTACTGAGAGTGATTGTCAAGAAGAAATAATTTCCTAGACCATTCCCCCACATTGGCCACAAGGGGAATCGTTTTCTATGGTACATCAGAAATCTATCGAACCATTTTCATTACGAAAATGACCATCCAATCTAGAACATTTTATGAACTGGAAAATGCTTATCCATCAGAAATCTCAAACTACTTTCCGAACTAGAAAGGAACTGCTCATCCTAGACCATTTTTCAAACTAAAAAATGACTGTCCATAAATGAATAACACATCAGTGCTCCCTCCCAACCTGGGAGTCATCTCTTCCCTTTTCAATAAGGAAGTTGTCTCCACGATCTCTAGCTTGTTTCTTGAGTACACAAACTTTTTCATCTTGGATAGAGGCTTTACCAAAATATCTTCTATCTCCTCATCTGTGGAGATATATTGGAGCACCACTTCTCTTTTATGGACGTCATCACGGAGAATGTAATTCTTGATGTCAATGTACTTCGGTCTTTCTGGAACACTAATTTTCTCTCAAGGCTTCATATAGCTCTTGATCATTACAATATATCATGGTTGGATTCATCTCTTTTGTTTCCTGCTAGCTCATGACATCGTGGAAAAAACTGGAACATATCCAAATGGAACTTCTTCTATTATCATGAGAGTTTGTCATGGAATAGAAATCCATCATCTTGGACTCTTAAGTAACCATTCTGATACAATATCTTTGTTATAGAAAGTTTTTACCATGCTTTTGTTGTGCATTGGAGGCTCTGCACCAAGTTGTCTTCTTCCATCTGCATACAAGAGTCTATTTCTAATATACCTCAAAACCTTGAGGTTTCTCTACATACGCTTCTTTGTTCAATTACTCTTGTTGAGGAGAATGATCCTTACATTCATCTGATGTAAACTCCAACCCATGGATATTGCAAGAGATATAATGGCTCAGGTAGACGTATGTCTGGTTACTGGAACAAGATATCATCATAGTCTTCTCCCTCCATCTGGGAGAACCTTTAGTTCTGGATCTCACAAGGCTTCCATTCATAAGTCTTCCATACATTGTTCTTCATCACAACTTCCATTTCTTTTGCTTGATTTATTCTAGCGGGTTCAAATCAAGCTAGTAGTCTTGTGATAATGACTGGTTGTTCTGGATTTTCTTTCTCTCTTGGAATCTTCATGTTCTTCCTCATGTTTCCTTTTAGCTCTTGGGTCCATGGAGTTTTCTATAGATTTTGTGCCTTGAAGATTCCAAATTCTTCCTTTCATCATAGGATCATGGATGTGGATGGACAACCAGGGATACTTTAAGGCTTCTTTTCAAAGAAGACTTCTTCTAAAGTCAAACTGAACACGTTCTACTTTTCATGGTTGCTATCATCAATGGAAACATGGATAGATACTTCATAATCCTCAATGGATCATATTATTTAGGATTATCTCCCTCATAATACTTGATTCATTTATGAAAGCATGCTCTTCTCTTGGAATTATGTAATCATCTGCCTCCATCTAAAAGAGTCCACGCTTTCATCTGCATCCTTATTTCCTTCTGCAAAGTGTCACAAGTCTTTTTCTAATTTTCTCTTCATTGCTGACTTCTTTCTTGTTTTTACTTCTTCCAGTTTTCTTCAATTTTGATTCTAATTTTGGCTTATCTTGCAACTGTTACTTATGTTAATAGCTTCCACAGGAATTGTTACCAAGGATTGTCAACATACTTCATCTTTTTCATGTGTATTGTTTGACTTGTAGTCATCGTAATAACAATCCTTATCCTTTTATTCTTCCATAGGTATTGTTTCTCCTTGAACATCTTATATTTTAAGAAATAGATATGCAAGATATGTACATAAACTGTGTAGACATGGTATGTACAATAATTATGAAGAATATTGTTACCTTGTCTTAGAAGAAGAATTTTTTTTTATCATGATTGGCCTTCTTTGAAGGTTCCCTTTCTTCGGAAACTAATGCTTCGTGTGTTTCCTTCCTTTTCTTTAATTCGGGACAATTATTCTTGTAGTGACCATATTTTCGACAGTTGAAGGATTGTATTTTTTACATATCCTTGATTCTTCTTGTGCACACCAAGTCCAATGTTCTTCAAATGTGGGATACTCCTTTCTTGTGTTCATTCTTGTGGAAAATGCATCCCATGTCTTGGGAAGGCCATTGAGTACTATGTTTACTAGTTCCTTATCTGAAATGATTTCTTCAATAGCTTGTATTTGATTTCTTAACTAAGAGATTCTCACAAGGTATAATGATATGTTGTCATCATCATTCATTTTCATGTCACGAAGCTCATTTTTCAAACTCATTACTTGTCCAATGTTTCTGACTGAGAAGAGGTTTGTTAGGGCATCGTACATCTTCTTAGATGATTCAATATGGGAGATGTCAGGTATCAAGTGGTCATTTATGGAGTCCACTATGATACTCATGGAATTTATCTCATTGTCTTTGAACTTCTCCATAACTGCAACGTTCTGAGGTTCTTTCTCCTTTCCTTCTTCGAACTGTGGTTCCACGATCTTTCCTTTCATGATATCCCATACTTTATTCTTGGCAAGGATGAGCTCAATACTTGTCTTCCATGCTCTGAAGTTAGAAGCCCCTTCTAACTTGTTTTATGACTTCATAGAGTAAGTCATAATTTCTTTGACTTGGTCAACCCTTGACTTTGACCAAAAACTCAAACTTGACATCTTAGCTTGCTGAGAGTACCAGGAGATGCACTAGGCTAGGGCACACTATGATATCCCAATATTAGGTCAATATCTTCACTTAAGGTACCTCAACAAGAGGGTTAGGGTTTCATTGTTGCAGAAAAAACTTGCTGCAACTGCAATTGTAACTGAGCAAATCCTCCCAATCTATCTTCCAGCAGTTAGACTATCCAAAGATAGTGTGGGCCCATAACCTGTTAGAAAATAATAGATTTTATCGTTTAACCATAGATCATATAACAATATTTTCACCCAACCATAGGCCGAAGCCACCTCCGAGCACCTTAACCTTGATAGAGAATGATTATGGAAGAAAACCAATAGCCAACCAAGGTTAATGCATCAAGAAAAGATAACCAAGACTGATCAGAAATTCCAACCATAGTCAATAGAAAATCTGAGCATAAACCAAGAATACAGATTGCAGCAGCTACCGGCCGTAGTTGCTCCCCAAACTTGCGCACTTTCCTAGTTTCTGCAGTGCACACTTCTTCACTGCTGAAATTTCAAGCTGCAATGTCCAAAATGAGGTCTGGATACTTGCATTTATATTGTTTTCCTAAGTTGTCTGGGACGACTTCTCATTCTTGAGGCTAAATACTTAATATTAAATATTTCCTTGAGCTGACTTGTCTTCTAGTGTTAAGTTTAATGCTTTAGGGTTTCTTCTTGCTTCCCAGAATATTCTATTCTCATCAGGGTTACACGTGGAGGTAAATACCTCCCGCAACTACCATAATATCAACAGGCCCCATGCTCACCACCCTTTTTTTCCTCTTTCACCTAGAATGCATCCCGGGTGTTATCTTGCATCATTTGGAGGGAGTGACAGTTGTTGATATCGTGGCCAACAGATTTACAAAATTTACAAAAGGGGGTGTGATTTTTTCCTTGATACTTTTGTAAGGTGGGGAAGAGGGGTGGCATATGGCCCCACTGTCAACATAGTTCACATCATTAAAACTGTTTTGAGGGAAATGGACTCAATGTGCAATTTGCCACATAATTCGGAAGGACCGAGCACTCATCTCATCAATTCTCTTCTAAGAAGAATGTAGTACACCACACATGTTCATGCATAGATTTATCCTTGGACATATCTTGCAACTGTATTTTTAGGTGTGGCTTCCAAGTGCATCATGATCTCGATTTCCTCGTCCTGAGTCGTCACCTTTTGTTGGGTGAGAAGGACTCAGATATGGGGGAGAAACTCCACAATCAAACATTCTCTATGTTGCACGTCCTAGATCTAGAACATCAGCCTATCCAACAATATTTTGAACCATTGGTCATAGTCCTAGATGGTATCTCCTTCTTTCTGCTTGATTTCCTTGATTTATGTAATGCATTGGAACTCTGACTTCGACTTTTGAAATTCCCGAAGTAGATCTTGTTTGATCTGATTCAGGGAACTCATCTGTCTTGCTGGCGTAGCAGCCTTATATTTCATGTACCAGGTCAGAGCCTAGTCCCTGAACGTAGTCTCCAGTTTCAGGATCTTAGTCACCTCGTCTGTAACTCTATTTACAAACCATATTCCTTCACATGTGAACCAATGTTGCTCGGCCTCATCCGTACCCATTCCATGGAACATGGGTAATATCATTGTACTATCTTCATTGGCCATTCTGGGACCAAGGTTAGTTCCACTCTTATGACTGTTATTGTCTGGATCCTTCCACACCACTATCGCTTGGGGTAAAGTATTGTTGACTTCACCTTCTCCTTCACTCATGTCATCACTTATTTTCTCTTCTTCTCTTTCTTCAACTTCAACCTCTTCACTATCTACTATATGTTCTTCTTGATTAAAAATGTGCAAGCAGGGGGGGTAATACCATCTTCTCCTGAAAAAAAAATTGAGGGGACCCAAAGAGCCATCTATCTGCAGTTGCACAAGACCATCCAAAATTATTAGTTCGTCTCGCCCACCACTAGGGGAGCCTCCATATTCCTTCACATTTGGCGCATTGTTGGTGTTTGAATATGTTAGGATTGAAACAGAAACCTAGCGAGGATATGAATCCCCCTACGTTTTTAAAGAGGTGGTACTTCTCTTTGACTAAAAGATATATCTTGAATATCTTAGATTAAGAGAGTGCTAGGAAGAAAAAATTAGATCTGTGTTGCTTGAGATTATGAAATAAAATGGTTCTTCAATAACCCAATCTGATCTTTGTGAGAAGCAATAATTCTTTTTACAATAAGGAAAGATTCAGGAAGGGATTCAACATCAAAATTTCATTGTAATCAACATCACATACACAACCTTCTTAATCACATATAAATACATCCATATCTTCTTCACAATAAATAAGAGATAATTATTTTATCATCTCAAATACTTTTAACAAAGTACTGTTATTAGTAAGAAAGAGAATTTGATAGGTCAACCTCAAATATCTCATACTTAAAACTCAAAGTTATAAGATACAATTAAGATCAACCCTAAAGCAATTATTTGTGGATTTTATTCATGAAAAATGTTCTTCATTACAAAATATTTAACAACCATGTATGTAGCTACAAATACTCCATGATCATACAAGAAAGGTCTTTTGAAGAACCCAAGAATAACACTCAAGATCTCATCCTTGTGCCCAACTCTGAAATTCAAGCATAAAGCTATGAGAAATGGTGTAGAAAAATACAAAGAGTGGAGAAGATGGAGATCTCTCTTCATTGATCAGAAGCTTGGTTGTACATTCATGGTTGTGCCTTATTCCTCTAATCTTCTTCCCTGCCCCTTTGACAATTATCATTCTTGGAGCCCTTGATGAAGACTCTCTTCTCTTTTTAATATGAGATTTTCTAACTACTTGAGTAGTTAGGGTTTCTTCTCTCTTGAATTCCCTATACAAGTTTCTTCTTGAAACATTCCCTTTAATTAATGCCTCGTTAATTCCTCATTAATGAACTGACATAATTAATATACGCATATTGAAAATAGGTCCCTTTTCTTTTTTAATAAAAGTTTATAATAAACCTTTATTTTCACAATTTAATTAATTTCCCATTTTTAAATACCAAGTGTGGACACTAGTGGATCATATGGGAGAAGAGTGAGGAAAAGTATAGAGAGAGATGTTTATGAAAGAAGAGAGGAGAGGAGAATATTTTTAAAATGAGACTAAGTATGAAAGAGGTAGTAGGAGTAGAGTGTAAAAGAGAAAAATGGTTAAGTATGGAAAGGAGAGGAAGGGAGAGGGGGAAATGGAGAAATGGTTAAGAGTGGAGAGTACTAAGGGGAATATGAGAGCAATGAGGCAATGTGAAAAATGACTAAGTGTAGAATGACATAATGAATAGATGTGAAGGGAAAGGAGAGGAGAACATGACACTTATAAAATTATTCATATTTCTTCTTGTAATATCTCCATTGGAATTCTGGACAAAGTCATGCATATCTCGATCGTAGAAACTCGGATTTTGATTCTGCGAAATTCATGGAGAATCTGATACTAAGTGATATGTGATGAACTTATAAGAGTTCCAAAATTTTATTCTTTTGATGTCAAAATATTTTATCATTCCAAGAACGGGAACATATAGGTGACCAAATTTTGGTCAACACGCATCCACATTCTACGCCTTCTCCTCCTGATCTAATTTTTCACCACCATTGGATACTCCTTCCCCCATGTCGATCCATGCACTACCACTACATGATTCATCTCCCAACCTAATCTGTGCACTGCCACCTTACACAGAGTCAGTTTCTCCACTCAACATGTGACTTCTTCGCTCAACGTGCTTCCACTACAGAGAGAACCAAAATCTCGTCGGATTGGTCCCCCACCATACTACGCGACAACTTCTCTTCATTTCAGCACATAACCGTGTGAATCTTCTTATTTCAAGTCCACTAGCACATTGAAAATGTGTTCCCTCTCACCACACATGTGCACCCTTCTTCTTCTCAAGGTTGTGGCATACCACAACAACCAAAGGGTACAGGATTCATCACCTAGGCCCTAACTACCACTACTGTCACTACTAGTATATTTGATTCCAAGCCTATTCACATACCTATCCCCACTTGTAATCTACAATGGAACACCATCCTCTCCCACACCACTTCTTGGTGTGATCTTCCTCATCATTTTGGGCCTAACACCTCACTGCACACCCTCAACTAACTCTTCTCTATTCCTCTGCTTAGCTCTTTCCCTCAGCTCAACTCTTTCCCTCAGCTCAACTCTTCTTGTGTATCTTTCGACTCTTTTCACCTCTACTCTTTTGGGTCCATTCCATTCCTCACCTCATCTCAACAAATTGTTGGATCTTCCTCACTGGATCCATACTTTGGCTCTTTTTCCCCCACCTTTTCCAACAACCCCCCCTCCCGAAACTAGGGGATTTACTCGTCCATCCTATTTGGCTCCATGCACATCATTATTTTTTCTACGAAAAACATCTTTATCCAAATGGGGATCTCTTATAACATCCACTTTCTAGGACCTTCTTCAAATTTTCTTTTAACCTCACTGAAAGAATCACTATATTCTATAGCAAAATCAACAATATAGCCTTCCTTTACTTGGGAAAACCAGAAATCAATGAACCAGGTCCACTTGTTATCCAACTCCTTTAAACTATCAAGCTTGGCTTGATCCCATACTATAGGCTTTGATGGTAAAACCATCGAATTAACTTTTTCTTATATTTTTATTAACCATTCATGCAACAAACATGGAAATTATGCGAAAAAGAGTTCATGTAGATCAGAGTAAAGATATCTACCTTTCCATTTTTTCGCATTCACCCATAATCCTTTCATCTCTCGTAGGGAAAATCATCCTCTTTCGCTTCTATCCAGTCTTGAATCTCTTCCTTCGATGGATTCCACCACATTTCTCTTTTCCTCCATCAATCTCAACAAGACTTCAAGTCTTGACAATGAAACCATTTGTTGGAACAGGGTAGTGTCATTGTTTCAGTACACACTAACCTTCATAACACTTGGGGGTTTAAGACCCAAGTTTCATCCTGAGCGTGTCCAACAAAAAACCCTAAGCATCGACATGTCAATCCTGGGTCGAGGTTGATGAAGGTCTCACCCGAGATACAGAGAGGATCAAAGAGACCATCAGGTCTTTTATTGAGGATGGAGGATCAAACATAACTCATAGTATTGCAATTGGCATCCAAGTAACTCATATTTGATGATCTAACAGGGACTAAGAATTAAAACAAGGCATGCACATGTGTTACTCATTCATGACAAACACAAAATATAACAAAACTTCCATAGCTTTATTACTAAACATATTATGTCATATTAGAGCCACACATTGTGTTGAATAACTAAGTTGCACAACATAAGACGTCATCTTATTACTATAAGAATAGTTGGAATACATTAGTATGCACCTTGCGCTAAGCTTTAATATTCAAACATAAATAAGACACGGGAGACTTCTCCATACAACACATGATTGCTATAGGCTACTCAGAGCTTTGGGACTGGTGCCTTCCGAAACTAACCAGCCTCTTTTCGGAGTTGAGGGCTCTCTTTTATATCTTATCTTTTTGGGGAGCATTGTCCATCATGGTTCTACTCCACTCACTTGTCTAATCTAACACCCTCGCACACTTCTAGTACTTTTTAGGGCTCCATGTAGGTTCTTTGCATCAGGCGAAATATTAACTTCCTAGCCAGAACATCTTCTGGATGCCCCACATCCTCATCTACTATTGGCCATAATCATTATGGGATATATCCTAGTGATTCCTTTCTTACTTATGGTGGGATTCTTCTTGATTTCTGGCATAACTAACAAAACTCAGACTGGTGTGCTTAACTGAAAAAACTCGGATTGATGTGCCCTTGTTAGTCTTTAGACTTGGCGTGTTTCTCAACAAAATCCAGTCCGATGCGCTCAATATGGACTTATTTCATGCATCTCCTTAGGTGCTCGAAAAACTACTAGATGATCACACACAAATTTCATTTGTGCACGTGCGCAAAAATGGACCCAAAAATTTAGGTGCCAATAGTGGCTAATTTGAACTATCCAATATTTCTTGTGCTTACGCCTTTGCAAGTGAAATATTTCAACAATGTTAGATTTTATGTAACTATGGCTAGCTCCAGAATCAAGTAAAATGGATATGGGATGGTTATCAATCTTACCATCCACTTCAATCATGGGGGATTGATATTTTGTTTGCTTGTTTTCCACGGCTGCATAAATCCTTGGCATGCTTCCTCCTATATCTTCAACTGCTTCATATTCCTAAATGTTGTGAATCGTCCTCATTATTTCTCCTTTGTGAGGGAAGTCCCTATATAAGTGATTTCCCTCACATCCCCAACATTGTACAGGTTGTTGCCTTGGCCTTTTCCCAAATGAATTTGATGTCTTGTGTTCATTTTGGGTTGATTTTCCTTATTGATTTTCTTGGGAGTTGTTCTTGAAAAAGGGTTGCTTAAAACCTTTATGTATTTTCTCTTTCTTACCCTTCATCTTTTCATTCTAAGTTTTTTGAAAGACTTACCTCCTTATTATTTGCTTATAAATATGATTTATTGTCCTTATGGTTGCCTCCAAAGTTCTTGGGTTATCATATTGTATCTTGTCATTGTAGAAAGAAGGTAACCCAATTAGAAACCTTTGGATTTTGACCTTTTCATCCTTTATGAAGTCCACATACTTCAACAACTCAAATAACCTCTTCTCATACTCATCCATTTCCATGCTTCCCAATTTGAGTTCAAAGAAAAAAATTATCTTCTCTCATAGTAATTCTCTGACAAATATTTCTCTTGGAAATGTACTTTGAACTGCCTCCATGAGACCTTACTCTCATCAAGGTTTTTTGCTTGCTTAAGTTAATCCCACCACATGGTTTCCTTTCCTTGCAAGTGGTAGGTTGCAATTATTGTTTCTAGCGTGGAGGGATAATCATTCAACTGGAAATATTTCTTCATTTCCAATAGCTAAGCNCTCTCATCAAGGTTTTTTGCTTGCTTAAGTTAATCCCACCACATGGTTTCCTTTCCTTGCAAGTGGTAGGTTGCAATTATTGTTTCTAGCGTGGAGGGATAATCATTCAACTGGAAATATTTCTTCATTTCCAATAGCTAAGCCTCAACCTCCACTCCCTTCCTATGATCACAATTGAAATTAGGTGGCTTGATTTTCCTAAGTTCACCTTGCAAGATGTCTCCCTCATACCTTCTTCTTTGTCTCCTAACAAGGGACACACTTGGGTTGCTTCCTAGCGTTGAACTTGCATGAGATATCCTAGTGGATTTCTCTTGGGAATGATGGAACCTTCTCATACTCCTTGAATTACTATCATTCCCATTCTCATCCCTTTTTGTGCAATTTTCTTCCAGGTGCAATTTATTCTAGACACTAACTTCTATCACTTGTAGAAGTAAATATGTCATGAACTAGGAAAAAATTTGTATGAGACATAGATAACAATGATGACATAAAAATCATAAAAACTTTCAATTTTTCAATTTGATGCTCCAATCAAAAACCACAACAATCTAGAAATGACAACTTTGTCCTTTTTCACCCCTTTTTCCAGACTTTAATTTTTAGTCAAACTAGTTATCTCCCAAATTGTGCACTTCTGGAAAAATTTCACTAAACCAAGGTTCTATGTCATGATGAGTATAAAAAATGTTGAGTAAATAAAAAAATTCCAATCTTTCCATCTGGCATCCCTTTTCCCCCTCTGAAAATCCCCAAAACCCCAAAAAAGGGGCTCGAAATAGTGTATTTTGGCCTATTTCAGCATCCCCATTCCAAACCCCTTATGATTTATTTGATTCCTCCCTGGGTTATTTCCATTCCTACTTTATGGACACTCTCCAATAATTTTATCTTAATCTGGATCTCTGCCAATGATCTATACCCAAATCTTTAAAAACCACTATTTTACATTTTTTGACAAATCCAAGCAGAAATGGACAATGACCCTCTTTGACACTTTTGTAGATCTCCTCACTATGGAAATAACCTAGAATTCACATCCCAATCATACTTAATCTTCTCCAGTTATGGCCAAAATAAGAACATGTCTCTAGACTTGTTTTTTTATTACCCTATGGAATAGTTTTTCCTATGTGGCATCATTGTTGTTGTGGCATTTTGGGTCCACGTGGCACCCTGAGGTGATGCCACGTCAATGCCTTGACCACCTTATCCCTGCCTCATCATCCTTCATCACCTTATTTACCCTTATTTCATAAATTAAATTATATTTTGGGCCCCACCGTACTCAGATGCCCACCTAACACCTTTTTTACCACGGATGGGACATGGGTCCCACATCATTTTCCAAAATTCCATACGACATCCATTCATTATCTATAGATATGGGTGGGTCCCATCCTACACCCTATCTCCTTGGGTACACACAACTTACATACCCCTACATCCAATGGTGGAGATCAAGGGGTGATCAACAACCCACATCGATCTCACATCACCAACATGTGAAAGGGTTAACATCCCTCCACGTTGTGAAGGGTGGTTTTTTCCCATGATACATGGCGCCCTCCCATTGGCTTCACATTTCCTAAGACCCTCTAGAAAACCACCATGGCATGATGTGATACCACTTACCACTTTGTTTCAATACCACTTTTGGCATCAACTTCTGCTCCATCGGTAGCCCTACTATTGATGCCTACCACTGTGGCCCTACCACATATCACTCAAACATTAGTTGCAAGTATGGGTGGGTCCCATCCCGCACCATTTCTCTCGAGCACGCAGAATTTCTAGATCCTATATCTAATGGTGGGGATGATCGGAAGATCAATGGCCCACATCATTTTCGCATCGTGAACTTGATCAAGGGATTGACGACACCTCAGGATGCGATATCACGTAAAGCCCAACTATATGTGGCATCCTCCCATTGGCCTCACATCATATAAGAGATTTGGAAAACCACTTTTCTCACGATGTGAAACCACTTATGGTTTCGGTCAATACCACAAATCATTGCCCCACCATGGTGGTCTACCACCTTGCCACCAGAATTTCCACCGTTCCACGAAGTTTCATCGTGGACCTGTCACATGTGTCAGACAATTAGATTAGGCTAATGGACATTCGGTATGGATTGTTGGTTTTCATTGATGTCAACCATTGGAGAGTGATATTGTATATTTATGTCAACCCTTAGTGATTGATGTCAACCCTTGGAGAAAGTTTGATAGCGAATTCCGGTAGCACAAAGGCTTGGGTAATGGAACCAAGTTTTTTTTATGGATTGTGGTATGCTTTTTGATATATTTGTAGGTAACACTATTCTAGATGGATAGTACATTTCATGTCATTTTTGGTGGTATGTGGAACGTCAAATAACTCCTTACGGTTTGAGAGTTATGGCATTACGAATTTGGAGGACCCTCATATGTTGGCTTGAAGCCCCAAAAGGTCAAAGAAGTCAAAGTTCTTGCAAAAAAAATTATTTAAATATTAAAGTGAAGTGACAAAGTCAAAAAGGATTATTTAAATAATAAAGTGAAGCGACAAAGTCAAAGAGGATTATTTAAATAATAAAGTGAAGCGACAAAGTGAAAGAGGATTATTTAAATAATAAAGTGAAGCGACAAAGTCAAACAAGATTATTTAAATAATAAAGTGAAGTGACAAAGTCAAAGAGGATTATTTAAATAATAAAGTGAAGCGACAAAGTCAAAGATGATTATTTAAATCATAAAGTGAAGTGACAAAGTCAAGGAGGATTATTTAAATAATAAAGTAAATGGAGAACTTTCTAATTATGGAAAGTGGTTAGAAGTGGGTTAGCCCTAAAATAAGGAAATTGGGTTAAGATAGTTAAAAGGTAACCCCTTGAGGAAGTTACATGAATGTATAAATAAGAGGCAAGGCTCTCTCATTTTAATTACACTTGAGCATATTGAATATCTACAGGTGACTGAGGTAACCAAAGGATATCTAAGAGGAATTTCAGAGGGAAGGTGAAGTAAAGAAGGCTCAAATTCAAGGGAGGATAAATTCTTTTGATGATGCTTTCTAAGGTATGTTATTTACAGGTCATCTCACCATTTTCGCAATAATTTTTTTCTAGAATGATTTAGACTGTGAAATTGGGAGGCCATTGATAAAACATATCCAAGTAGATGTGGTAGGAATTCCATCTTGTGGGTCGTTGTATTTTTGGATTTACACTCCGTGGAAAATAGGGTTTGTGGCTAATCCTGAAACTAGTCTAAAACAGTTGTTTCCAGTAAAAACATCATAACTTCTTCATAAAAGATCCAAATTCAGTGAGACAAAATGTGTTGGTTAGAGTACAGTCTATAGTATTCTTTTAAAAAAATTTATATCCATACAACAAACAATCAGTTCGGGGCACGCTCTACAAGTTCGTTCTCTAGAATAAGACAAAATTCAACAAGGTATGCCATTTTTTCTATAACTCCTTTTCTGAGAGGTTCCAAGTAGTGACACTTGGAGGAATTGCATAAAACACACTGAAGAACATTGTGTACTATTTTCATATCTTTATTCATTACAGGTACATAGTTATGATTATTTCAAGTTAGGGTTAATCCAAAAGTAGGCATGTGAGACTAAAGTAAAGTTTGATGAAAATGCTAGTCTCTTGTTGTTAAATTTAAGGAAGGTTTGTAGGTTGAGGTACAAGTTAGTGCATGGTTGATGCACTTGTTTATGGTACAAGTTGATCACATGTTTTTTGGTACATTTTGGAGCATGTTTGATGCACTTGTCTATGGTATAGGTTTATTACAGGTTGGGGTATAGGTTGATGCATGGTTGATACATGGTTCAGGTTATTGGTACAGGTTGTTTGATGCAGGTTTATTGCTACAAGTTTACAGCAGTATATCTCATAGTGATAGTGTGACAATGTTTACATCATTCTACTTATATACCAGGGCAGTTGGACGAGGCAAGGGCAAGTGGTTGTAGCCACCTTCCGGTTGTAGTCGGAGAACATAGGGGGTTGTATCCTCCTTCTGGTTGTAGCTAGAGAATTGGGGAGTTGGAGATTCCCTCAGGTTGTAGCCTGAGAAATTAGGGGGTTGGAGCCTCCTTCCAGTTGCAGCTGGAAAACAAAGGAAGTTGGTGCTTCCAATGAATGTAATTCTTAAAGACGTATAATAAAAAGAATTATGTGTTTTTCTCTCACTTTGGGTTTCCACGTAAAACACTGGTGTACTGTGTATGTGTATGATTATTGATTTGTTCATTTTTTATTTACTCTACAACTGTCGGATGATAATGATACATTGATATAACACTTGCATTTTATGGTGAAAAAGGATTACATTTCTCTATTATTGATCCACCCCCTCTTCTCAGTAATCCAACAATTGGTATCAGAGTCGGTTCCTTCAGGAAACAGTTTAACCACTGGAAGGAGATCATGGATTATTCTGAGAATGGAGTACCAATGTTTAATGGTCAGAATGGTTT
>SNQJ01S0145885.1:0-21825 GCA_010110895.2 Picea sitchensis
TAAAACCAATCTCAAAATCAATCTGAAGATATATGTATACAATGGAGTACAATTTGATCCCCCATGATCACTGAAGTCACATAGGTACTGGTCCAATGAGAGATAGCGACAGCTTAGGAAAGTTGTGACTATGAACTGATGTCTTCAAGTCTTCTACATGTTTCACCCAAAATTGCAAGTCTACATCGTGTGAATAAAGGAGTTGAGGTCGAACAAAATGAGACTTCGTTTGATTACTGATCATTAAGGTATACCATTAACAAACACGAGACAACATACTGATAATGAAAGTAGGTATCAAGGCATCGAGTACATTCTTACAAGTGTGAATAAAGGTGTCGGGGTCAAACACTTGAAGAATCCATCGATCAGGAGACATTGATGTATTCCCAACTGTCGATGGTGGGAGAACCTGCCACTAATTACTACAAGCCTCTAGGTATTCATAGGAATCTAGGTCTCGTTTCTAGAATAGATGGGTTGAATTCGATGGAAGGAGACCTGTTGAAAGGAGATCATTAAAGAATCTCTCATCATTCAACATGAGGTGCAAAGAAGGGTCTTGATGATTTGGAGGAAATCGAATGAAGAACAAGTTCATGAACCAACGACCGTGTGCATCTTTCGTGTGTGCCATATGCAAGAGGTACACGAAAAAGACCCTCCGAATAGCAGCCAGTAAGGAAAACTACTAAAAAAGGAGAGGAAACCACACATAAGTCTAATGGAATCCAAGAAACTGCATGGATCTCGATGTGTGAATAGATTTCTTATCATCAAACACAAGGGAAACCACCCAATCAGTGACGAATGGTGAAATGTTGACTGCTAGGTTCAAGGTTACCTACCAATGATGAAAGTAGGACCATGGTGCATGATAGGACTACAATTTCATTTAATTCTGAGACATACTCATGGTATGGCTGACAGACAAAGTCAAGAGTTCTAAAGAATGGACGACGCAGGTTGATAAACATCCTTTGAACAGGAGCATGAGACATATGGAAGACTCTAGAAGCATAGACTCAATGATGAAACTTTGAGATGTGGGAGGCATCAATAAAACTCTCCATAGAGACTGAAAGAGTAACCAGTCAGGGGAGAAAACTCTATGTAATGAGATCAACTTCCTAAGGTCATGCTAAACCTAAAATGTTGATGACAAGTGGACTCAAAAAAAAAAATCTCTGTTCAAAGGCAACACGACTACTGCCAATATAAGATAATATTATTTCCCCGCTCATCTTTTTTTTTAGTTTTTCATATTCAAATGAATGTTAAGATACAGAGGAGGAAACGAGTGTCAGAACTAAGAAATTAGTTCTAGTGGTGGAACATACCTATTATCAATGCAAGGAGGTGTATGCAGGAGATGTAAACTCGGGGGAATGTTTCCTCTTAGGTATAGGGTGTCAAGATGCAAAGGATATAAACAAGGCTCTGCATGGTTGATGATGCAAATTGCTGAGGTGATATGCTTAAAATGAAAAAGTGAGAACTAACAATAGGCTCAATGTTTCAAGCAAGAGACTAATATGCAATTACAACTTAATACCAAAAAATGTCCTTTTTTGTAATCTTAGTCTACTTGGTTTGAAAAAAGGGTAAATTTGCACCAAGTATATGTCCTTTCAAATTCAATTTATGAGTGTGAAAGAGACAAGTTCACTCGACAATCTTTTCTCTTTTTGAGAGAGTTGAAAAAGAGCTTAAATCATACTCATTGGGATTTATCTAGAAGGCATGTCATGTGGGGGCTAAGGCTCCCATGAAAGATTTCTGTGAAAGGTCAACAAATTACGAACAACTAACACTAGGTTGGGAAAACCCAGAGCTTTCCAAGTCGAGGAGGATAAAATAATTACAGAGGTTACCTTATCTACAATATATCGAAGAATGCCCCTTATATGTAAGGGTGTATAATAAGGAATTTGATACCCCACAAGATAATTCCAGTCAAAGGAAACCTCTCAAATACTTGGAGGGAGAGTACTCAGAGAGAGTAAAACTTGCCCTTGTTCATAAAGTGCAGGACCAAAAATGTTAATGACATGGTCGAAAGTTGTTCCACTCCTCAAAATGAAAGTGGTGTCATGTGAACATTCCATCAACATGACTGTTGTGTCAATCAAAGGAGAAATAGAATGTCAGGAAACCAATCACAACTCTGAACTCGAAGGGTTATTAGACAAGGATTTCAATTATTCCACTACAACAGTAATAGGGCACGAGCAAGTTAAATGGAATCCTTTGCAAATCCTATAAATGAACTTGGGATTATGCCATAGACATCGAGGTTTATCAATCATAGGAATTCCCCCAACGTCGCTCATAATGGTTGTAGACATTCTCTCGGTGTGACTGGCAGAGGCTGGTGATTTATGCTGGAAGATTGGTTATTTTCATTGATGTCAACCCTAGTCATTGGTTTTAGACCGCAATATTGATGAAGGTATTTGGACATGAAGGACAATGTACATGCATAAACAAAATCCATGGATGGATAGTATACATCATGTTTTTTTTGGTGGTAGGTGGCATGTCACGTGGATCCTCATGGTTGAGGAGAAATGAATTTTTGAATATGACAAAGTGAATTTAAGAAGGAAGTACATGTAGTCCCTAATGTTAAAAGGAAGTGACATAAATGCTATAAATAAATCTCATTATACATTCATTTTATACACAAGTCGAATTTCAAAGGAAATCAAAAGTAAAGAAGGTTGAATTTCAAGGGAGGATGAAGTCTTTTGATGATGTGTTCTAAGTATAAATAATTGGAATCAGAGCAGGTTTTCTTCAGAATAGTTTAACCACTGGAAGGAAAATCCTGAGCAGAGATGGATGACCATGAGCACATTTCAAATGGGATTCAAAAATTTGATGGAAGAAATTATGCATACTGGAGTGATAGAGTGAAAACTTACCTAATGAATTTCGGAGTAGACATTTGGTACTCAGCTGTAAATGTCTATGTAATCTAAATAATGCTCCAACCGATCTAAATGAAAAGAATCTTATGAGTTGTAATTCAAAATCCAGACATGTTATTCTAGCATACATTGGCACAACCATTTGCTATGAAGTGATGGGTTGTAGAGAATGCTGCTAAAAGAGGTATGGGACAATCTCAAAGGTATCTATGAAGGTGATCCAAAAGTTAAGCTGGTCAAGTTTCAACGACATAGAGGATAATTTAAAAATTTGAAGATGAATGAAAAGGAAAATATTGGAACCTATTTTCTTAGATTTGAAGTTGTTAATGATATCGAGGATTAGGTGAAGATATCAATAGATCCTTGGTTGTACAAAAAGTTTCGAGATCACTTATATTGAAGTATGATGCTAAGGTCTCTGCCATTGAAGGAACTAGGGACTTGAACAAAATGAAAATGGATGAATTACATGGGTCTCTTATAGCATATGAAATGAGAGCAGGTACAAAAAGTGACCAACCAAACAATGAAGCAGAAAGCCTTTAAATCCATAAAGAAGACAAAATAAAAGGATAAGTACCGTGATAAAGAAATAACAAATTTTTGTAAGAAGGTTCTAGAAGGTAAGTGGAAGATACAAGGTAAGTCTCCTCTCAAATGATTTAATTGTGGTAGGAATAGGACATATTTTTGAAAAATGCTACTATAAAAAAGAAGTCTCAACAATAAAAGAGCTTCTACTCCAAGGATGATGAAATATCCTCAAATAAGAGTGATGGAGAAGATAATGATGGGGGAGAATTCCTCTTCATAACCCAAGAAACCAGGGATGATGATCAAAAGAATTCTAGAGAAGAATAAATCATTTGTGAAGATTTAGACAAACCAACCTTGATTCCTTTTAGGGATACAAAGACAATGCAGTGAAAAAAGAAGATGACAATCTTGAAAAGTTGAAGCATGTTGAAGATGAAAATAACAATCTTAGAAACATAAACATAATACTAAAGGTGAATTGAGTAGTTGTGAGAAACCAACCTTGATTCCTTCAAGCTATTAATGGTATTTTCAAGCTTGAAGGAACAATTAGAATATTATGAAATTGAGAAATCATAATTGGATCACACAAAGGGAGTACTATTGGCAATAGAAAAGTTGAAAAAGTTTGAAAAAGTCCTTTGAAAAAGAATTAGATGAGATCATGGCGGTCAAGATCTCCAAGCGAAAAGAAGACAATCTTACCCAGGATACAATGACGGTTTGAAGATAACAAAACAAGAAGGAAGTTGAAAATGATGAAACAACACTCCAGAACAAGTTGAAAAGCAGGGATAGAGACTAGAATTGGAAAGAAATGAGACATCAAAGAAGACCTCTTTAAGTCCAATTATCAAAGAAATCACTATGAGAAACTTCTGAGAGATAGATGCATTGACCCCGGATGGACCACACCACAAGAATATCACTTACTCCCAATTATCAAAATTTGTTTCTTGGACATTGGTATACTTATGGAAATTTTGGACACAAAGAAATCAATTGTAGAATCAATGAAAGGAACTAACTATACAAGCTACATGAATGGGTGAAAATAGTAGATATGCAAATGTTAGTAGACCTATCAACAAAATTATAATCCATTTTACCATTAATGGATCAAAATATTGTATGTTAAAAGTGGAATAATCTTGAATTACAAAGCACGATATTGTAGAGATGAAGGAAGATAATCCTTATGCCAAATGTTTGTATACCAACTACAGCATGGAAGAGGAATACAAATTCCACATAATGAAAATTGTCAAATAACATTGGTGGCTCAGAATGAAAGGAAGAAGATGAATGGTTCATAGAGAGTGGGTGCTCATCTCATATGACAGAGATCAAAGAAAATTTGTCAACTTGAAGAAAAAGAGGTGGAAATATTGCATTTGGAGATGACTCATCTACAAATGCAGAAAAAGGAACTATAAAGCTTGGAAGTGAAAATAAAAAGCGGGGAAAAGTCCCATTGGTTGAAGATGAAGCATAATCTCCTCAGTGTCCGAAAAATATGTGATCAAGGATACACTCTTATGTTTGACTCCCGAAATTGTAAAATCATAGAAAATAACTAAGGAATATTGGTTGCAGCTGCAAAAAGAAGAACGAACAACATACACATCCTAGACATGAAGAGAGAGAGCCGAGAAGCCACACAAAGGATTCCAAGGAAGAAAAAGTCTAAGGCCAAAATAATAAGGATTAGTATTATTGGAGTGCCACATGTTAAGGAGAATCCTACCCTTTTCCATTGATGTCAAAGGGTAGGTTTGCTCATTATTCACATAGGTTGGATATGTGATCTCAATATGACTTATGACAACTAGAGGTGTGCTAGCATGACTACAGTGGTTGGTTGTTGGTCTTAAACATGGATTGCGAGAGGTTGTCGACCAAGCTCCAACATGATTAGCATAGGTTGTTGATATAATTCTAGTATGACTTGTAGTGACCAGACCAATGGTGGTGGTTGGAATTTGAGACCAAGGTCCATGGAAAGATTGACTTTGAAACATCGCAGGATAGGATGGGTCTTGGTTTACCCCCTGTCCATGTCTAGAAAGTTAGTATCCTCTGTTTAATTGATCCATATAGGTTTGTAAAGGC
Organism: Picea sitchensis; assembly: GCA_010110895.2. Lineage (NCBI taxonomy): Eukaryota > Viridiplantae > Streptophyta > Pinopsida > Pinales > Pinaceae > Picea > Picea sitchensis. Next base: position 5,586 of record SNQJ01S0145885.1, read on the forward strand.
ATCATCACCAAAGAAGATTTATGCGAAGATAGAAAGGAATGACACGGGTTACTCAGGTGATGATATATCTTTCCCCAAATGAGAGAGGATTCCATGAAGGGTTGCCCATACCATAAAGTTGACTCCCTCCGTATGAAATAATAAAGGATCGATGGAAGTTTGTCATGGAAAAAGTGTTCATAGGGCTGACATATGGACAAAGGATATATGGATGAGGTGTATGTGAATAACGTCCATTTGAGCACTTTCTCTTGGAAAAATGAGGTTAGAATTGGATCTGTAAGAAGGGACTTCAACCTCCACTATGAAATCGGTTAAGGGATATGAACTCTATCAAGCGATGAGTATAGACAACCCGGATCCATTGTGCCCCGGATCCAAACTAGGATTAGTATAAGCCGGTGAGGGAGAGGATGGAAAGGGTGAAATCATAGGCATATCAAGAGTAAAATGATTAGAGACCCAAGGTATTAACTGAGTATCATGATTTTGTATACCATTATGAAACATAGATGGACTTGTCCCCTTGAAATAAGTGAGAATTTCATGGGGAGGTAGTGCTAAATGAGGGAGTCAAAGGGACTCAACTATCCATGATAATGAGTACTTACGGTGCATAGTAAAAAATTCTAAGGTCAACTAATGATTAAAGAGCACACCAAAATAAAATAAACAAAAACCATTATGCACATAAACAAGATAAAGTGGCTTAAAGGGGCATCCCTCCCTAAAGTGGGTATGCCTCTCCCAAGATGGGACTAAGAATCCTTGCAAAAGGTCGAATTATCAAAATCATTTATAAGGACCATCGTGGGCTTAACAGTGCAGTCGATCGAGATCCCCCCAGGGAGGTAATCCTCTATAAAGGTTGTGTGTTATCCAAACCTTAACAAGACTACCAGGGGCTCTTGAGATAACCCCACCAAGTAACCTATGTGGTACATAAGTAAAGAAACTAAGAAACCACGGTATAAGCGATGCACATGCGAACAATCATAAATGCATATCTATCGTTTGGGCAGGGTAACAAAGATTTAAACCTCGAAAGAATTTCCTCTCCGCAGTGAGAGTACTATCAAGATTCCCATATACGAATAGTCCCAGTATATCTTACGCTAAAAAGAGGTATTGAGGGGATATCCTCCTCAACCAACTTCGTGCGACATCGTGGTTAACTTCGGTGTGAGTGGAGCCTTTTGACATCACCAAATATACAATGGATTTCACCACTCCCTTAGTCAAACACATATCGCATTTAATAGCCTTGGAGAAGTTTGCTGACAAAATCTTATTCCAAGGCTCTAAATCTAAGCTAGTTTTTGCATCCTAGAAAATAAAATGATTTCTAATCAATTTTAAATTATCAACGTCTCTTTTAGTGGCATTTATTACTCAAAAAAAGTTTGGTTGTGAAACTATTGATGTTATGATTCAACAAGTAAAATAAATGAATATGAATAAAATGCAAAGTCCTAACTTCAAATCCCAATAAATTATAATCTTTTCAAAGTGCACTTTTCAATTTAGTTACGCAATCCAAAATAAGATGCAATATTTCTATACATTTACTAAGATTGATGATAAGGACCCAAAAAATCAAATTCTAAAAATGCGAAATGCTTAATACTTTTGTATAAAGAATGAAATCACAAAGGGCTGAATAACAACGATATAAAGATTCTACTATATGTGAGGAGACAAAGCGGTGGGATATCAAAACCAAACCCCTTGACCAAGATGCAAAGGACAAATGTGAAAATGATCATGAGAGGAAAGCGCCTGAAAATTCCAACCAAAGAAAGGTTCCTATCCTTCCTACAGGGCACTTAAAAGTCATAAAAGAGACCCAAGAAAACTCAACAACCATCACAACTTACACTGCAAATAGTAAACTTAGCAACCTAACAGAAAAATATGATGTACGCGACTATTCAGGAAAAAACCATGTATATACGCCCCTTACAGAATGACAGCTCGCGTATGTAGGTATTTCTCCAGGGAAACCCCACGTTTATGTATTGAAACACTTCCAGGCTAAGGATAACACCAAGAAACTTAGACTCAAAATGAGCGAGGATGTCGGGCAATCACACGACAAGAAACTCAATATAAATGCGAGCAATCAAAGGAGAAAAACTTTTCAGAGCCAAAATAAGATTTTATCCCAGGTATGGTTGCATCGAATTTTGTTATGAGGAAAGATATCTCTCTATGGCTAGGGGTAAAATAAAACATATGGAATTATTGTAGAAATCAACTCTAATCTCGGATATGCTATATAAGAAAATATTCTAATGAGATAAGATAAAGAGCCTACCTCACCCTCATCCAGACCGTTCGATGGGGAGATCCTTTGTTGAGCACTTGACTCAAAGAAATACACACAGCATTCCTCAACAACCAAGAAACACAAGCATATGGTGATAATATATAAATTTAAGTACATTCAATAGCACAATCATCAACATTCATAACAAATACACCCATGGAATCTGAATTCAAGTATTTGCAAGATATTAATTGGATGAGAAAAGGTATTTCTATTAAATGTAATCAACATAATTCTATGAATGATAAACTTTCGCGTCGGCACATTCGGAATTGAGAAACTAAGTCCCTCCAATTGAGCCTCAACCACTGAAATCCTCCACCAAAGGCAAGCTCATATAAGAGAGACAATGAGGTTTTCAATCAAATAGGGAAGATATTTAGGGCTAAACAATGTGTTAAGACTTAAAAGGACAGGTATGCAATCAATTGTGAAGTGAATAATTTCTCGAGTAACTTTTCTCTCAGCGTTGAATTCTTCCTCTTTTCCATTTATATTTGGACTGGCTACATTTACAACCTTCAAATGGGCCAGAAGATTAGATTTAGAACATTTATAGTATATGGAGTCAGGACTATGGATCATCACGATGTGACATGGAAACATGACACTATTTTAATTTGGGCACAAAACCCGATGTATGTAGGTTGTAGTGGTGAAACCTACCATTACGCGTGATGTATAATAGTTAGGGTGCCTATATGTTGAATAATATTGTTTTTAGCTATGGGATTTTGCAAAAGGGACTTCAAGTCTACAAAGGGAAAATGGAAAGCAACCTTCCTATAAACTTTTCATGGTGTGAGGAAAATCTTGCTATAACACTTTGAACAACTTCCTAGATTTAGAAATTCCTTCTTGCTTTGGATTTTAGATATACATGGTCCATTGATTTGAGAATTCTTGAGTGTCTTCCTTTTTAAATCTACTTGAGCTTTTACAAATGGAGTCTTGGGCCACTCTTTTAAGTTTTGTTGTAATACTTTTACCATTCTCTCCATTTCTTGGAGCATTTACGGTCCCATCATAATCCATTTGGATTATCCTAGCTAATCAGGGTTGTGCATTTCCTCCCATATAATTCTTTGAAGGGACTCATCATAGATGATGTCCGATAACCGTTGTTGTAAAATTCAACTAAGTGTAAGTACTCCTCCCACTTAGTTGAGTTTTCTTATACTAATTCTAACATGTCTTAGATTATCACGGTTTGTTTGTTCTGTTTTCCCATCTTTTTATGGATGGCAGCGTGTGTTGAAATTCAGGTTACTATCAATCCACCACAAACAATTCCTTCCAAAAATTTGATGTAAATTTGAGCTCTCTATCGGAAATCACCATCTTGAATTCCATGCAATCTAAATTTTTCTTTCATAAAAATTTCAATGATATTAATACAAACTTTATAAGTAGATTTCACTGGTATAAAATGTGAATATTTGCTTAGTTTATCAATCATTACCATAATCAAATCATTTTGTCTTTGAGTCTTAAGAAAACTTGTGATGAAGTCCATCAAGATAATCTCTCATTTCCATTCTGGTAAAGGCAGAGGTTGTAGTCCCCAAGGTGTAGGGCGGTCGGTGATGGAGTGTGTTGCTAAGCCACTCCGTGATGTTAAAGTCACGGTTAGAAACCTGCGGGGACAAAAATCAACCATGTTAAGGGTTGGTATGGCTGAGCAGGTCGCGATCGGGTGATTTTGGCAGCTTAGATGCCCACAGGTGCTTGAGTTTCTCAAGCCATAGCGAGGTTAATCGCATAGCCACCGCACAAATTAACAAACAAACAAAAAAGCGGTTGTAACGAACTTTTCAGTGTTGTTGTTCATGCTACACATTCCCGGCAATCTAAGCATTTAGACAAATATTCATGTTAGACCAATAAAACAATTTTCTAAAATTTGTTACCATTTTAAAATTATCACGGGTGACCATAATGGGATTTTGTGCAGTTCATGAAGAATTATTGTCTTTAAATCAACAAAACTAGGTACATACAACCATTTTTTTAGCCTTAATAGTCCATTTTTATCTAAAACTCAGATGCGATTGTTTAGTTTTTATGCATTTCCTTGCAATTTGTTGTTGTTTTTTAATGTAATTTTAAGTAGATTCACCCTTCTGATTTTATTCTTTGTTTGATATCATTTTCTTCTTTTTTGATACTTATTTCATAGAGTCTATTAGTCCTTTGACTTAGTGCATCTGCATATTATTTTCATCTTACCTTTGATTATTATTAAGTACCTCAAAATCAAATTCTCTTAAAAAGGCTATCCATCTTTCTTGCCTTAGATTTGAGGATGCAGTTGATAAATCACCGTTTACACCATTGTTTTTGGTTAATAATAGAAACTTTATTCCCATTAAATAATGTTGCCACATTTTTAATCTATGAATTATGGCTGCTAATTCCAAATGCATTGAGTCACATAATTCAATTCATGTTCCTTCAGTTCTGAGGGTTATAGCAGGATATGAAGTGTATGTCTTATGTCCAATACGTCAATCCTAACAGATGAAGTGTATGTCTTATGTCAATACACATCCTAATCCCTCTTTTCTTGCATCAACAAAAACTGTAAAATCTTTATCGAGATCTACTACCTTTAGGATAGGTGTTGTGGTTAACAGTCTTTTTAATTTATCAAAGTTGTCGTGACACTTTAGTGACCAAGTAAATCATATTCCCTTTTTTTGTAGTGATGTAATCAGATACGTGATCTTAGAAAACCCTTTGATAAACCTCCAGTAATAACCGGTAAGTCCCATAAAGAATCTGATGTTTGCTACATCCTTAGGGATAGGCCATTCCATAGTGGCTTTTATCTTTTCTGCATCAATTGCAATACCATCTTTAGATATTGCATGTCCTAAGTACTGTATCTTTATTTGGTAGAAGTCACACTTATCAAACTTAGCATGCATTTTATGTTCCCTTAAAGTATGCAATATTATTTTCATATGTTCTTCATGTTCTTCTTCTGTTTTCGAGTAAACTAAAATATCATTGATAAAAACCAACACAAATTTATCCATATATTTGTTGAATATAATATTCATTAAGCACATAAAGGTTGTTGGTGCATTAGTAAGCCCGAATGGGATTACGACAAACTCATAGAGTCCATAACGTGTTCTACAAGTTGTTTTATTTATATCTTCATCTTTTATTCTGACTTGGTGATAACCGGACCTTAAATCCATCTTAGAGAATATATTTTCTCCTCCCACTTGATCAAAGAGATCATTAATCATAGGTAAGGGATACTTATTCTTAATCATAATTTTATTTAGTTATCAATAGTTAATACACGGTCTCAAAGTACCATATTTCTTCTTAATGAATAAAACTGGTGCTCCCTAAGGTGAAACACTTGGTTTGATATATTCCTTATCCAATAGTTCTTGTAACTAAATTTTTCAGTTTTGTTAATTTGGGTAGGCTCATTCTGTAAGTCGCCTTAGATATCGAGGCAGATCCGGGTAGTAGGTCGATAGAGAAATCTATCTCCCTCATTGGAGGTAATTGTGGTATTTCATCTACAATTACATCTCTGAACCCACATAGGACTGTAAAGTGTTCTAAACTTGATTTTCTTTCTTCCCTTAGGAGGTTAGTTACATGTACAACATAAACTTGGAAACCTTTGTTCATACATTTATTAAACTGCATGGTTGATATTTGCCTAACTGAAACTGGTTTCTTCATTCCTTGTACCATCCTAACTGTGTTGTTTTCATCTATGTACACAAACAAATTTTTTCATAACAATTTAATATCACTTTATGTTTCTCTAACCAATCCATTCCAATGATTAAATCGTAAGATCCCAAAGGTAATATGTTTAGATTTAACCTTGTACTTTGACCATCTATTCTTATTTCACAATCAGAAATAAAATATGTCACCTTTCTTTTAGTCCCTGTTGCTAGTTGTACTAACCAAGACTTAACATTCTTTACCTTCTTTAACTTGTTCATTTCAACTAAAGCGAGAGTAATATAACTCAAACTAGCTCCTGGTTCAATTAGTATAGAGACATTGTGGGTATGAATTTTACCTTCAACTTCCACAATAGTGGATTGATTATCTGCTTGTCTTCCATCTAGAGCTGCATTCATTTTATGCACGCTTCTACTAATATCTCCAACCGTCGAAGCCTCTTGAAGGTTATGGACTAAAGTTTTTGCTGTGGAATTTAAGCATGGACAATTTATACTCAAGCGAGGTTCTCCGCATTTCCAACACTTCAATGGTTCTCTGGGTTTGTCTCCAACCTTCTTGACTCCCAGGTTAACTGGTCTATTTCCCCCTTGGGCATTTTGTGTATTTGAATGGTACTCTTTCTTTTGGAAGCCTTTCATGATATTATGGAAAGGGGTTGGTTGGAAGCCTTTCTTAGGCTGATTTAATATGTCTTGTTTATTTCTTTTCCATGCCTTGGGAATTTCATATCTCTTTTTGTAGTAATCATAGCACATATGAGCCTTTCTAAACACTTCATTTAAAGACTTTGGATTGTCAAATTCAATTCTTTCCTTGTACGACTGTGGCGGAAAACTCAAGAACCTTTGTATCTTTACTTTTTATTCTTTGATGTATGGTACAAACCTCAACAGATCTAGAAATTTATTTATCAGATCGTCCATGACCATTTTTCCTAGTCGCAGTTCATAAAATTCCTTAGTTTTTCTTTCATAATAACTTTCTGATAAGTACTTATTCTTGAAATAATTTTTAAAATATGACAATTCCATTTGCTTTTCTTTCAATCCCTTGGCTAATTTTAGGTCTTGCCACCAGATACTATATTTTCCCTTTAAGTTGTAAATGGCCATTCTGACTTTCATATTACTAGAGTAGTTATAAATCTGGAAGTATTTCTTTATATCTAGTAACCATGATTCAACCTCCTCACCAGTCTTTGATTCTCCATCAAAGGTGGAAGGTTTTTTTTTCTTGAAATCACCTTCTAGGTGGTCCACTTGTTTTGTTATTCTTCATGTATATGCTTTGTTTTCTGTCATGTGTGTGTCTTCGGAAGAGCTATCCTCCTTTTCTGTTTCATGAGTAGAATTTTTAGAGGACTTTTTTGCTGACCTCTTCCTCTTCTTCATTGTTACTATATTGCGTAGTAGCATTTCATTTATTTCATTGTTACTTTTTTTGCTGACCTCTTCCATTTCGTTCATTGTTACTATATTGGACTCTTCTTTGTTACTATATTGCGTAGTAGCATTTCATTTATTTCCAACTGAAATTCATGTACTTTCTTTGGCTTTTCATTATCTACTTTAAATCCTTGTAATTCTACAATGAGGTTCTGCATAATTTCTAATACTTGAGTGGCTGCAATTCCTTCACTATTATGCTTTGGGTCTCTAGAAGGCTCCTGGTTTGGATTCCCTTCAAATCTATCTCCTTCCTCATTCTGTGCTGACATTTTCACAAGAGACAAATTGTTTTTCTGTTTGTAACAGTAAATGTGTTTGTCAAATTTTTTTTTTCTTCAAGGAAACAGGTAAAAAAAAAAAAAAAAACATGATGGTGTTACCCTGAGGTCTAGGCATTGTAACCTACAACTTTGATACCATATGCAATGTGCCCCAAATTTCACTAAATATTAATAAAAAAATATATATGGGACAAAATAATGTCTATTATGTATGACAATTGTTCACGTCACAAGACAAATTATGTCTCAATTCATTAATTAACTCCTTTGTAGGTGTAACATTATCATCACTCATTCTAAAGGATACAAGAGTGCTTAAGTTCGACAACTCGTTTGCTGATAAGATTTGTTATTTATAGGTAACATTATCATACTGACGAGTTGGTGGCTAGACCCATCGAGGTCCATAGCTTGGCCATGATTATGCCACCCATTAATTAAGTGATACCCTATTTATAAATATTTAACGACATAATTAAGTCTTAATAGATAACCCATACATTATATCTCTATAACATATAAAAGTTATAACCAATACCTACTATGGAAGTCATATATTAATATTTGAATACCATTCAYGATAAGTTTCAAAGATTATTACATAATCCTTACCTTATGCTTGAACAAGCCTTAACAATATACCCACTATTTAAAACTTACACTATGTTTCACAAAATGAAGAGTTTGGACATTAAACCCTAACTCCCAACCAACGTGTTGGTTTTCCAATCCTAAAGTGATGGAAAATAATATATGGGACTTACGATCCACATAACTACGCAGTTATGGCCCTAACGTGTCCCCACTGGTTCGCATTACAGTTAAGGCTTGACCTTTAAGGAAGTTGAGGAGAATTTAAGTTGGTGATTGTAGTACGGTCTGAACCTACACTTAGTTTATTAAACTGACAATTTCCAATAATGGTTTCAAGATTACATTACACCTTCTGGTCTGACGTTGTAGGGAAATCCCCAGTCCTAGCTCACCACTTAAGATGGCTTCACATGGTCATGTACTATTCAACCTTCTTGAAATCAAGAGGCATGAAGTTCCCTTTCCTTCACGGTCATTCCATTTGGTTTGTCATTCTGTGTGTTTTACCAATGTGATTTTCCCGGCTCTCTGGTAACAGGGTAACGATGTCGTGAGGTTAGCCTTACTTGGTTCTTTCTTTGTAGTAGGAAGGTGAAGGTGTTGAGAGGCTAACCTTATTAGGCTTTTTATCTGTAGTAGCAAGGTGATGGTGTTGCAAGGGTAACCTTACTCAACTCTTACTCTGTACTAGGAAGGTGATGGTGTTGCGAGGGAAACCTTACTCGAATCTTACTCTATGGTAGCTTTTTTACCAGTTATTTGTTTACTCTACACACTGTGATTTTAGAGGAAACCATTAATCGTTTGAAATGGTATACCATGCCTCCTTGCACATGGTTTGATTGTTCTTTTAAAACAATAATCCTCACTGAGGAGTATCGTTCCCTATCTCCATCATGATTGCACTCTTGAATAATAACTTGTCAGACCTTGGTACAAACCATACACACTTCTTCGAAGATCTCAAGTGCCTTTGACAACTATGTTCAAACCCTACCAGATAGTTTTGATTATTTAACAACCCAGATTTAGTTTGATGTTTCTTTTAATAAACATTAATGAACCCCTTTATACTCAAAATGCCTTCTCGCGTCGTTGTGGTAATTTTTGATTCAATGTTTCTTTAATTGCATAGTTGTATGACTGTCCCATATGTCAATATTAATTCTCTATCTATGTATAAGGTAGCTTTTCTTAGAAATCATCCTCGTGTATAACGTAACTGTGATTAAAGCCTCTACATTGGCTTCGACCTTTTATCAATAGTTAAAACTACTCTTTCCCAAGTAATGATTTATGGTTATTATAATATCACTTAATGTTTTCTATGGTAACTCTCTTTCTTTGTCGACTGTTTACTTTGTCAAATGTAATATGTAGGATTTAGTTGCTTATGGTTTTTTATGTTATGCAATTGATAATTATTTCACCAGTATATGCATTGATGATGGGTCCATGTTTGTATTGCAAGGGAACCCATTAGGTGAACAATACACCCACTTCCCCTCTCTATCTTGGAGTGGTGGCTTTACAAGTTGGCGAGGATTCTTCTTTCAACATCGAAACCCAAGTTAAGTAATTCAATTCTTTACTTTGTTGCATATTTAATAATTTCGTACTATAATAATTTTCCAAAATATTTTATTTGTTATTACAGGTTTAGGAGGCACCCCATCCACTTGGCAAGGCACTCAGCCTATCCACAAAAGGTATTCGGGTTTCATCTTATTCTACCAGTCCTTCTGAGAATTTGCGAACAATTTTATGTAGTCCGTTTATATTTTTTTTTTCTTAGACATGGAGTTTTGTCTTAAAAACACAAAAGGTTGTAAAAATTTTCGGTCCTATGGTACCCCAACTGTAATTTTTGGATAATGACCTATTGACTCTAATAGTTACTTTTGCAAGACAATATGAGGTCTATTGTGTCAAATACCTTTCTGGGGTAAGAGATGTAAAGAAAGAATGTGTTTGGGATTTTATTGTTTCCACCTATTTTAACCATGATAGTAACACAATAATAATACAGTCTGATTTTATTTATTTTCTGCAATAATTGATTATATACAGATGCAGACAGTAATCAAAGTATGAATCTTTATTGGCCAATAGGCCTATAAATACAGCTCTCTATTTATGTATATATGCATGCCTATATATATAATCAAATATATATAGAACAATCATATTTCAGATAAAGAAATCTATATTGTAGAAAACCATAATATAACCTGACAATATAGTCTCTCAAACAGATCTTCCTTATGTGTATACAAGACAAACATATTCCTAACATATCACAACCATATATATAACACCAATAATGAAATTCATAGCTGAGATACATTTTTGAATAAGATGATGCTGGAAAACAAAAGGAATATCCACGTTCCACCCAACCATAGAACAAAACAACCACAATCACGTGTCATGATCACCCCCTAGCCTGGCCATGAGTCCATAAGGGAGAAACTGAAGTAACCTCTGTGGTTATAGTTACCAACAATAGATCAGAATATGACTTTCCTCATGCTATAAGTGCTCATAACAACAACCAATTATCAATCCTCCCACATACTAAGCAATGTCCTACCTCCCACATATGTTGTATATATTCTTGTGCCTATGTCTTTCATTCATTTCCTTCCTTGGGGAAATTCCCAKCTTTACAAATCCCTAATTTTTAGGGGATGCTAGTGGGCATATTCCACTTCTACCACTTGTAAAAATCATCCATGAGGTAACTCAAACCAGTTCCCCACTCATGGAGTCATGGTCAACTATTTTTAACCTGGTTGTTCCATTTGTCATCCAGCATTAAATTTATTAAAAAAATTGTCTCATGCATGTGTCCAATAAAAGAGGACAATTGGGAAAGTCAAATATTTTCCCAATAATCATCAAATAATTAATTACATGATCCAAAATTCCAAATTTGGATTTTCCATAAATGGAAAATAATTTCCAAATTCGAATTTTCTAAAAACAGAAATTTATTTCAAAATTCAACATAGAATTAAATTTTCTAAAATTTGAGTATATTACATGGAGGCTACGTTCATTCAACTGAGCACATTACAATGAGGCCTCCAATCATTTTTAAAAAAATAAGTAATCAGAAAACATTGGACATCCAAAAACCTATCCCTATGAGATGAAGCACCAAAAGTCATGTGGGCCCCGATGGGGTAAGTTGGTACATCAACTTCTCGGGGTCATAAATTTTGCATACGACATTCATTTTAGGAGCAAAATAGCCTATTGGAAAGGTCCATTCGAGGAATATCATTTTTCCATCACACTTTGAATTTAACTACAATGTGACTGTGGCGAGCCCAAAAAATGTTGTTTAGGGTCTCAAAATGGCCCCGAAATTTTAGGTCCCAAAAAGTTAGAAAAAAACTGCCAAGATGAAAACTGTATGTGAGTTAGTTGTAAGAGGTGGGTGTCCACCGATATCCACTTGAATCATTCCTGGTATTCCATCATCTGGTGGAAACCAAGTACCATGAATCAACTATGTTCCTGCTAATTTGTTCGACCCCTACCAAACTACCTTGGAGAATTTGTTATCTTGATCACCATCAATGTAATCAAGTGATTCATGGAGTCTAAACATATCCTTGGAAATTATATCGGTCACTTGCAATGCCTCATACTCTTACGAGTACCCATAATTACATGTAAAAGTTGAATCACACATAACCCTTATAATATTCTCCTTAAGTGTGGACTTAGGGACTACATGTGTGCAAACTCTCTAGTGGATAATTGCATCCATCACTATGTCAACTAAAATATCTTTAAATTGATCCAATACAATATGGACCTCCCTCTGTTCTCTGACCACATGGCTATAATCCTTCCTTCCTCGCCCTAGTGACTTAGGTGAACTTTCCATGTCCTGCTAAATATACCACTAGCATCAGAAAATAGCACTAGATTCCACTGCCAGTGTTTGCAAGAATGGAAAGTGTTAGGTGTGTTGGTCAATCCCAATGGTATGACCAAGAGCTCAATGTAACATCTGAGAGAAATCTTGCATGTATCCTGCTCTCTGTCCCTACAATGGTGATATCCCACTCGAATATCAATCTCCAAGGAATGTAACTCTCCATGAAGCTCGTCCATCCACTCATCAATCCTAGGTGAACCAAACTCAATGATATGTCTGAAGTCTCTATCTCGTGGTCTCCCTGGGGGAATTTTTCCAAAACCCATTGTACACCACCATAAATAGTTGAATATTGTTGTATACCATTGCACACCCCAGTATCATCATGTACCACCCTATATCCTATATGTTCCCCCCTGTATCAATCACTCCACTAATATCAACTGAACCATGGTCCCAAAGTGATGTATCCACACCTGTGCTATACTCAATCCCCCAATAAACAAGTGCATATACTTCTTTGTTGGCTGGTCCACAAGGAAATTTCTCAACTACCACCTCTATAGTTGAGCCATGAGACAAGAGAATTGGCTCATGATCCCTACAATGGAAAACAAGTGCACGAAGAAACCCTCTATTTGAAACCTCTCACCAAACCCATCCAACTCTAAATGCTCCTCATGCGGAATTGTCACAAGAGGATCCTCACTCATATCATGAGTGCCACTCACACCCTCATGTGTTACTGTTTCCAAGGATGATGGAGTTTCTATTGTTGTCATTTATGAAGAGCATGCCAAACTAAGTTGGTAACAAAGCTCCTCAATCTCCATTTCCTTATCTTTGGGAAACGTAAGAGAAAGGTCCCTATCCATGAACAAATACAAATAATCAGATTTAATCTTCTCTAGTACCTCTTTGATGATGCACAATTGGGTACTAATGACTCTTTTTGCAATTCCCTTTTGCCTCTCCTCCATCTGGGTTTTCCACATAAGGTATTCAATATGTTTATGAGCATCATCAGCCCTCACCAACACCTGCACAATTTATTCCTTTTTGACCAGTAGTCGGTTCTCCAAATCATGCAATGTTATTTCATCAGCATGGCATGGTATGTCACACAAGGGATCAATTGAATCATTAGATCATGTCATGCAATGTGGATTTACTTCCTCATACATTTTTTTTATCTACTCTCGTCCCCTAAATCAACCCCTTTGTTGTCATCCTCCACATATAGATCTCAATATTTTTCACATTCTTGTACAATCATGCATGCATCATTGTACATGTCATAAATAGAATGAGGTCTTGAATCCATGCCATAGTTGGGTGCTAGCATGGTTGAACCTCCCTCATCATAAGCACCATACACACGAAGAGATTTTGAATCCTCAACATTGGATGTTTGGGACATCATCCAATAGTCATCATAGTATGTCACATCCTCACCATGCTTAGGTGTTATTGTTACACATCAAAATTCCTTACTTCGATAATGTCACATTCTCATTGTCGCAAGTGTCGCACTGTTGTCACAAGTGTCATAAGTGTCGCATTCTCATTATGTAAGTGTCACATTGTGAACGACACCATAAAGACACTAGATACAACCCATAAAACATGTTAGAAGAAGAATCCCTATCATTAGACAGTCATAACAAAGGTTTTTCTATGAGAATTGGTCATCTTGAAATTTTTTGGGAAGATTAACACTCCCCTACTCATATACAGGGAGCACTAGTTCTCTTTTTCTATCTAGCAAGGAGTGTTGTAGCGCTTTGTTTCCCATTGTAAGGGAGCATTGAATTGGATGAGAAAATCTTAGAAGAAATCCCTTTTTCTTCCAATGATAGCTATGAATGGATCGAGTTGGTTTGGATCAAATCTAACCCTTAGGTTGCATCTAAGGGAGATATCACAACTATTGGAGCCATATCCTCAACTAATCCCAAATACAACCAAGGTGGTTGAGCCTCTCAAAGGCTATAAATGGAGGCATTCTCATGGAAAATAGGGGAGAAAAAAATAAGCAAAGCATTGTTATTTTGATGGTGGATCTTTCGAGCAAGGGTTGGATGAGGAGGACTTGGAGAGGTTGCTGCAACATCATCTGAAGATTGTAATTTTCCTTTTTAAAGTTCTCATAAATATACTTGGCCTATTTCCTTCTAGTATGTGTTTACATGTACTTGTCTGTGTTTGTCTTAGTATTCATATATAGATCGATTTTGTCTAATCCATTAGTGTAGGAGATAGTTGTTTGTATCTTGTTTTCCATTACATGTATTGTTCAAAACTCACAGATTAAAGCTTAGACAAACTTAGAAAGTGAGTTACATCATACTATCCCTCTTACTCTCTTTTTCGATGGATAGAATTAATCTATAGGAATGGTAGTGTCCAAAGGTAGTTTTTTGTCTCCGTAGAGGGGTCTGTACTCCAAGGGAAGATTCACCTATCTGTAGGGGAATTATTTTGTAACAATTACCACACCTGCATCATCATCACTACTAAGGTATGCAATTGAGTCTTCATCATTGGCTAATCGAAAATCTCTGCATCATGTGTGTTGTTAACCTGTGCATCATATGTGCTACTGTCATGGATCTCATGAGATAGATCTAATTTTGTACTTGATGTTGTTGTATCACTATTCCACACATCCTAAACATGATTAGATACATGTACCTCCAACAAGTCCCTTTGTCCTTCATGCTTTCCTTCCTTCACTTTCTTCCCTATTCTTTTCAAAGAATCCTTGGTCCAAACTCTAGGCCAGTTCCTGCTCTTGATGGCGCAATAATCATCTAATGACGTAACAGCCTAGATATCCTTACGGAATGTTTGATACTCTTCGCAGTAAGTCATGAACTTTTCATATAGCTCCCAAAACTCAAGATACTTTAACAATGATGCTAGTTTCTTTTAATATTCTACTATGGATTCCTGATTTTTCTTCATCTTTTCTTATAGGATGACAAGATCACCATCTTTGATACCACTATAATGTATCCAATGGGAATATTCTAGGAAAATAATGGTTTGTTGTCAATTATGTAGTTTTCGTTGTGTACTTTTGTCAAATACTTTCATTAAATGTGTTCTTAAATCAATTGAGTACATTTAACAAACAATTTGATGCATTATATATTACCAATCCAAGTACATAGACAATAGAAGTGACAACATTGACATCCTGTATTATGAATGGAGACAGGAAATTAAAAAAAACATAAGTCTAATGGTTTCTATAGTGGCTTCAACAACACTACAAACTCAAACAAAACCTAGAATGATGCCAATAGGTGATGTCAACTTCTCCAAGGATCTCCTAGCCCTACTATGATCTGCTCTAATATTGCAAATCATCCTCCAACCCATTGTAACCCTCCTCGATCTGACTCATATGGCCCTTTGTACCCACAAAACCTCTTACAGATACCATCTCTTTATGAGGTTGGATAACAATTGGGACCTCACAGGTCCCCTGGCCTTTAATGAATGAGTCTGCCTCCCAAAACCTTCCTATAGAAATTTTGAGTTTGGTATGTCCCTTGCGGGACAAGACTGGGTGTCTAGTGGGGACTCACGAGATGATAATCTTCAATAGATGATGATGATGCTGATAATATTTCCAAGACCATCATGTACCTGCAAAAACTGGGATCAAACTCCTCTCGCAAGTTTCATACGATATTCTATGCAAACCAATATCCCTTCAACTGAAACCAAACCCCCAAATTGAAGCTCCAATGGAAATCATGGATGGATTCCCCTATTTTCTAGCTAAGGTTGATATTTCACCATGGAAACTAAACTAAAATGGTGGAAGGGTTTTTCTAAACCCTAACGAAACAATGGCTCCAAAAGAAATTCCAAACTGAGAGATCAAATCATAATGCAAAGTGAAGTGCTAGTCCTCCTTTTATCCTTCTTTCCTATCTTCTAGAACTTC